>NW_026847882.1:31530690-31640415 GCF_025583915.1 Anolis sagrei ordinatus
ATATTTCCAATTTCCTATTCCTGGACTGCAACTCCCAGCAATCCTCCAAATAGATAGATTAGACAGAGATAGATAAATAGATCAGGAGGACTGCTGGGAGTTGCAGTCCAAGAATAGGTAGAGAAGGAAGAAAGGAAAGAGGAAGGGAAAAAAAGGGAGGGGAGGAAGCGAAGAGGAAGAGAAGGAAGGAAGGAGAGAAGGAAAGAAAAAAAGGAGGAGAGAAAGAGGGAGGGAAGTTTGGCCACAGCAACATGTGGCGGGTACAGCTTGTGTGTGTGTGTGTGTGTGTGGCATCTTGGGAGATTAGCATTTTTAAGATATATACATGAGTTTATGTATATAAAACATGCAATAACCCTAAAGAATGTTCTGAAGCAATGTATGTATCATGATTAATTTAGGAAGGAATGGAAAGGATCCTTTGGTGCCTCATTGTTTCCTCTCCCTGTTCTTGCAGCATTGGTTATTTTTCTGCCAAATGCAGGCCGAATCTATTCTCTCCACCAGGTGTCACCTCAAGCTTAACGGTCTCTCTCCGCCCTTTCCTCCTTGTTTTTAGCCAAGGTATTATTTCTATAGCTCTTTTGCAGAATCCCATTGTGAGAGCAGCAAAGGAACCTCACTAATTAATCGGCTCCTGAATGCCAGACAGCACTCCCGGCATCTCCTGAAAGAGGATGGGTATTGTGTGATATCTCCCCCTGCAACAAGCACTTCACAGGGCTGTTTTCCCAACCTAGTTACAGTTAGATGAATTCTCTCTTGATCCATTACCGGCGTCTCCTGGGTTCTGTATCCACAAGACATATCCTTGTAAGACCAGCTCTTCTTTCTATTGCCTTGCCTTTGTGCTCCTCCCTCTCCCCTTTTGCTTTATACAACTGTTTTCTTTCATCTGATGTCTCATCTTCCTTCCTGCTGCACAATCTAAAATGGAAGGGTTTTTTTTTTAAAAAAAATGAATACACATACACAATAGTATTAGTGCTTTACCATAGAGTCTGAGAACCGTTGCTAAATTCTTTGACTCAGTGGTGAATGTCTGAAGGTATAGAAGCCAAGCTTGTTAAAAACAGAAGAGCCCATGGGTAAGCATCCTTGAAATCATACCTTTGACTGAATTTACATTCCTATTGTAGGGAAGCACTGTAACTTCCAGGTGTTGTCATCTTGCAGTTTTACCCTGTACTACTTTCTTTCTTGTATTCAGACATGGGGAATTGAGACCCCCATTCCTCTAAGCACACTTTGTCCCATCTTTTTCCTTTCCTTGATAAAACAAGGAAGAACCCTGATGAAAGCTTGTGTCATAAACTCTTGCCAATAGTATGCAAAAGGGGCAGATCTGTACCAGTGTGTGGAAGGTCAATCATTTGACCACTAGCCAACTGTGGTCATATTATTGTCGAAGGACTTCATGGCCAGAATAACTGGGTTGTTGTAGGTTTTTCGGGCTATATGGCCATGTTCTAGAAGCATTCTGTCCTGACATTTCGCCTGCATCTGCAGCAGGCATTCACAGAGGTTGTACCTCTGAGGATGCCTGCCACAGATGCAGGCGAAACATCCGGAGATAATGCTTCTAGAATATGACAATACAACCCGAAAAACTTACAATAACACTGTGATCATATTTTATGCTCTCTTCCATTTGGGAAGGAAGAAGAGAGAATGGCTTCCTATAGTCAATGGTTGGGCTAAATATTTTAGCCATTCATACTTTAATAGTATATTCTGGCGTATAAGACTACTTTTTAACCCAAGAAAATCTTCTCAAAAGTCAGGGGTCGTCTTATACGCGGATGTAGTCTTATGCATGGGAATTGTCTTAACAATATATTTTAATTGGAAAAGTTGGGGGTCGTCTTATACGCCCAGTCGTCTTATATGCCGGAATATACGGTATGTTTTATTTCTGTTGTTGTTTGCATTTCTTGTGCTTTATTTAATATGGTGTCAAACTACTATAATTCTGCAGTGTGGATCCTGTCTTGATGCCACATAAAAGCACAAGTTCCAAGAAGCCGGACATGGACACAATGGTTCATGCCTTGGTGACATCCAGATTGGGTTATTACAATGCACTCTACATAGGGCTGTCTTTGAAGATGGCCCGGAAACTGCAATTTGTATAAAGGTTGATGGCCAGGCTCTAACTAGAGCTAATTATAGGGAGCACACAATTCCCTTACTAAAGCAGCTTCACTGGCTGCCAATAAGTTTCCGGTCCCAATTCAAGGTGCAGGTTATGACCTACAAAGCCCTAAACCAGGGGTCCTCAAACTTTTTAAACAAAGGGCCGGGTCACAGTTCCTCAAACTGTTGGAGGGCTGGATTATAATTTGAGAAAAAACACAAACTAATTCCTCTGCACACTGCACATATCTTATGTGTAGTGCAAAAAACACTTAAAAACAATAAAATAATTAAAATGAAGAACAATTTTAACAAATATAAACTTATTACTATTTCAATGAGAAGTGTGGGCCTGCTTTTGGCTGATGAGATAGGATTGTTCTTGTTGTGTGCTTTCAAGTCGTTTCAGACTTAAGTTGACCCTGAGCGAGGGCTGGGTAAATGACCTTGGGGGGCCGTATCTGACCCCCGGGCCTTAGTTTGAGGACCCTTGCCCTAAACAGTTCGAACCCTACCTATCTTCATGATCACATCTCCCCCTATGAACTGGAGCAGGCTCTAAGATCCGCTGGGGAGGCCCTCCTCTCACTTCTGCCTCCAACATAAGTTGGTGGGGATGAGGCAGAGGGCCTTCTTGGTGGTGGTCCCCTGACTTTGGAACACCCTCCCCAGGGGGATTAGGCAAGCCCTCACACTGTCCACCTCCCATAGGAACCTGAAACCTGGATGTTCCAGCAGGTTTTCGAGAACGATTAGTCCCCAGGCCCAGTCCCTAGGTCATCAGTTAATACTCTGTCTGCACTTTCTCCTCTTCCCCGGCCGTATTATACACGGGTTGCACTATCCCTTACCCAGTCCTTTAGTTGACCATGCTCTTTTGGTAGTCTTAGCCATTGTTTTTATTGAACCTTGTCTCATGGAGTTATAATTGCAATTGGTTTACATTTTTATTGTGGTGGTCTTGTGTGATTTTTGTGCTTTATGATGATTTTATTTTAATCTGTTTGTATGATTTTCTTCTTGGCATTTGAATTTTTTGCCTTATATGTTTGAAACTGTCCTGAGTCCCTTTGGGGAGATAGGGTGGTAAACAAATAAAGTATTATTATGTATTGTCGAAGGCTTCATGGCTGGAATCACCATTAAAATGAACAAAATCTGGCTACCAGTATTAAAAAACTCTAAAATTACAACAGCAAAACAGCAGAGAGGAAACAACCAGGCACATCTTAACACCTCTCAACAAAAGATTTTCCCAGGCTCAGCCAGGCCTTCAAATGTTAATGAAGGTGGTCAGTTGAAACATTCACACCTAGATCCAGCAGAGAAGAGCTCTTTGCCCCACCCCAGCCATTCCACAGATTCCTATTTCCAACAGACCTCACTACCTCTGAGGATGCTTGCCATAGATGCAGGCGAAACGTCAGGAGAAATGCCTCTAGAACATGGCCCTATAGCCCAAAAAAACCCCACAAGAACCTAAAGTATTATTATTATTATTATTCCATCTAAATATTATAATAGTGCCTAAAGTTCTCAATTGCTGTGGTGTGGATGGAAGAGTGTCTGCTACAGTGTTTCATCCCAGCAATTTTGCACTTTTTTATTTTGTTTCTGCATTTGGAAATCTTGCTGATACTGGTTTGGGTAGACAATTATCCACACTCACCCCAAAACATTGCAAACAATTTGGATTTTTTTTTTACTTTGATAAATTCATTTGTAATATGCACTTGGGTTTTACTCCCTGCTTCATAAGTTGTTCTAATGGTTTAGATTGGTATACAATTTTATTGTTTTAAATAGTATTGTTCAGCTGCCTCTGGGAACAATTGTTGGTTGAGAGTAGGGATGTAAATCCTGACTTCTTTTCTCCCTGAACAGTAAATGAGATTACATTTTTTGTGTTTTCAGAAAATCTCCTTGATGCAAGCTGTTGCAAGATGGCAGAGTTTGCTTTTGTTTTTCCTCAGACAAAATGTGTACATTTGTGGGGGTGGGTTTTTGTGCATTTCGGTGAATTGTGTGGTATCAGAAAAATGTGATAATGGTTACCTTGGTGAAAAAATAGTAACATTGAGTGGGTTGTTTGTGCCTTTGACATCAATCACCCCGTCCCTTATGCTTTTGTCTTTGTGCACTTAGTTTCACAAAGCAAAAGAGACAACAATGTGGTTGTTGTTGTTTTCAGAAACAGGGGATTTAAATCAAGTAGAATTTGTACAAATTGCAAAAATTGTGGCCACAAACAAAAGGGGAACCATTTGGGGTCTTGAGTGGCTGCTGAAGCCCAGATCTCTTGAGGAGCAGCTGTCACACTATTTTGTAATGGTCAGTCTTGGGCGGAAACCTAGCAATATTTCTTTACATTCCCCATTGAAATTTCTTTACACTGCCAGTTGAAAAGCAATGTATAATTTGGTTGGCTGTGCACTTTCCAGGTTGTATGGCCATGTTCCAGAAGCATTCTCTCCTGACATTTCATCCACATCTATGCCAGGCATCCTCAGAGATTGTGAGGTCTGTTGGAAACTTGACAAAGGAGATTTTTGTATCTGTCGAATGTCCAGGGTGGGAGAAAGAACTTTTGTATGCTTGAGGCTCCTATTGTACTTATATTTAAGTGTTTCATAAATGTCTTTTTTTAGAATACTGGAAAAATGGCTTTCTGCAATATTGAGGCAGGTGTGAGTGTTGCAATTGGCCACCATGATTAGGATTGATGGCCTTGCAGCTTCAAAGCCTTGCTGCTTCCTGCCTGGGGGAATCCTTTTTTGGGAGATTTTAGCTGGCCTTGATTGTTTCATGCTGTTTTTTAAAATGTTGCTTTTTATTTACTCTTCCTGGTTTTAGATTTTTTTCAAATACTGGTAGCCAGATTTTGTTCATTTTCATGGTTTCCTGTTAAGAGGAAGTTTTGTCTTTTCCTTCCGCTGAGTCTGAGAGAGTATGATCTGTTAGAGGTCGCTCATTTAGTTTCCATGGCTGAGCAGATCTTCAGAATCATAGTTCAATGCTCAAAGCACTTCACAATGATACCTCTCTTGAAGTAGTGTATATACTCATGTATAAGTCTAGAAATTGAGTCAAAAACAGATCAATATAAGCAATGTACCTGAGCTCTTACCAAAAAGGGAATGATCTCCTTCTCTGAGCAGAGTGGCGAAAGGCAAAAGTCCATCCCAGGAGAAATGAAGAAAAGCCACCCCACACTCTTCTTTCTTCACTATAGTTCTGCTTCTGGCATTTTTGGGTGCATTTATGGGAAATATGCCGTGGTGGCTAGTGGTAGATTATCCTATGGGAAAGTGCTGGCACTTTCCTATATCCAGATAATCACCCTTGATTTCTCCGTGGGTCATATCAAAATCCAAAACTTACCCTATGGCTTATATCATAGAACCATGGAAATCAACTTATCTCATAGAATCATAGAATCATGGAGATCAAAATGATTATAAGTGCTAGATTTTTTTTAAAAAAAATCTACACAATAATGTAGTCTAAAAAGATGGGGAACTTGTTTATTTATTTTAATGGCCAAACACACCAGCTTATGGTTCTACACGTCTTTAGTTCCTCTGGTATCTTTTTGTATCATCTACACTTTGACTTTGTAGTCTAATATTTCCAAAAATGAATTTTTGAGGCTACAACCTTGCACACTAATTTGAAAGTAAGGCTCAGAGAACTCAATGGTGCTACAGCAGAGTTTCTCAACCTGGGAGTCAGGGCCCCTGCGGAGGTCACAAGGGGGGTGTCAGAGGGATAACATCAAAGACCAATAGGAAAATATATTTCTGATGGACTTAGGAACCCTTTTGACAAAGAAAGGCTGAACATCTCTCCACCTGTCCTTTTCCTCCTTTTGGAAAAAGATGGTGAATCCTCTCAGCTGGCCTCTCAGCCAAAGACAGAGCTGTTTCTGAGACTCAAAGCAGGAAGGGAGAGCAGGCATGCTCGGCGCGTGGCAGAGTGTCAGGATCTATTTTCCCCAAACTCCATCAGTGTTCAAATTTGGGCATATTGAGTATTCGTGCCAAGTTTGGTCCAGATCCATCATTGTTTGAGTCAACAGTGCTCTCTGGATGTAGGTGAACTACAAGAACAAAGCTCAAGGTCAATGCCCACCAAACTCTTCCTTTATTTTKTTTTGGTCATAGGAGTTCTGTGTGCCAAGATTGGTTCAATTCCATTGTAGGTGGAGTTCAGAAAGCTTTTTGATTGTAGGTGAACTATAAATCCCAGCAACTACAACTCCCAAATGTCAAGGTCTATTTTCCCCAAGRTCCATCAGTGTTCACATTTGGGCATAGTTATTATTTGCGTTGAATTTGGTCCAGATCCATTATTGTTTTASTCCACAGTGCTCTCTGGATGTAGGTGAATCACAACTCCAAAACTCAAGGTCAATGCCCACCAAACCCTTCCAGTATTTTCTGTTAGTCATGGGAGTTCTGTGTGCCAAGTCTTCTTCAATTCCATCATTGGTGGAGTTCAGAATGCTCTTTGATTGTAGTTGAACTATAAATCCCAGCAACTACAACTCCCAAATGACAAAATCAATTCCCCCCCCCCCCCACCTCTATTCAAATTTGGGCGTATTGGGTATTTATGCCAAATTTGGTCCAGTGAATGAAATTACATCCTGCATATCAGATATTTATATTATTCTTCATAACAGTAGAAAAATTGCAATTATGAAGTAGCAACGAAAATAATTTTATGGTTGGAGATCACTACAACATGAGGAACTGTATTAAAGGGATGTGGCATTAGGAAGGTTGAGAACCACTATACTACAGCTTACCACTGACTTCTTGTGCATAAAATATTACAGTTGTAAGTGAATTTTTTCCCCATTTCTATTTTTTTCAAAGTATTTAATTATCAAACAAAATGTATAAGAGTTGTAAGTGAATTGGAAGCACACAAGATCTTTTGTTGACACTAAAGCAGGCAGCAGATCAAATGCTTTGCAGACATCATTCTACATAATAAATATTGTTCAAATGTAATTTTGATGCTGTACATTCCTAATTTTGATGCTGTACATTCCTGTTTTGTAGTTGTGCTCCTTCTGATACCATGCATTGTTTTTATATAAGTTTACTAGAGGTATTAGAAAAATATTCTGAATGATTAATTTCTCTTTAGAAAAAAATGGTGTCTTGACCTTCAGAAAACCCCGAGAGAAAGAATAATAGAGCAGTGCACATCTTTATCCTAGTGTTCATGTGTCCTGGAGCCTTCTGATGGGATTTTTATGCAGAGAAATGTATTTGTGTTGAGAAGATGTGTAAGTTCTGTGCACAATAAATGCTACTTTCTGCACAGAAAATATCATTTCCTGAAAAAGAAACAATGTTTTCTATGCAGAAACCACTTTTCAGTGAAGTAAACATTTTTCACTCCAAAATATGTTTCTCCCTTGAACACTTTGGGACAGTCAAATACAGAAGGAATACTATAGGGAAATAATCGTTTTCTCCTGCAGCACAGTAATTATTTATCTTTGCATGTGAGCATGAAATCATTATGGATTTACATTCCTGATTTTTTTTCATACCTAAAGTTTCCCATCTTGATGTCTGTTGGATGTTTTAGACACTGATTCATCTTTAATTGTTGATCAGTCTCTAATGGAAATTGTAGTTTTTCTTTATATCACCTTATAAAGGAATGAAATATAATTTTGTGGTTCTTTATTTCGAACCAACATCCAGCATCCCTGTCTATTGGTCATACTGGTTTGACTTCCAGAAGTCACACTCCAAATATTTGGAGATTGTTAGCCATTGATCAATCCTATTGGTTGCCCCTGAACTCATGCAGATAGAGGTCTTTCCACCTGAGTTTTAAACTGGAGATGCTATGGATGCCTCCTTGTAAGCAACACTGGACTTCATAGTTTCAGAGGGTAACTGCTAGATGTTCCAACTAGGAACACCACTTTAAAAATCCACAGCAATTTTCTCTCTAGGTGGTCTGGCAGGGCATGGGAAAATATGTTTTTCCTACTCCCAGTTCTCTCTTCCTAGGGGAGTGCAATGTTATTTTTCTTCCCCTAGTGTTAGCAATAGTGTTGCTAAATTGCTCCCTGAGCACATGCTGAGCTGGTTGTAGTTCTTCTTTGGCAGCCAAGGCCCTTGCGTGGGAGCTCATGGGTGAGTGGAACAATATAAAAGCAAGTTGTTTTTAAACAGATAGAGGAATGCCAGACATGATTGTGGCAGTTAACATACCAAAACAAGGACACATTGTGGAAAACTGAAACTGGACGGATTCCATTTCCTAGACCCATCTGTTTCTTCTATTCCTTGGTGTAAGGAAGGTTGTTGCTGTTTTCCTGGCAATACATCCTTCCTCTACCTTCTCTTTTGGATGTTGCATCACCTAAACTGGAAATTCATTTGATATCTTTGTGGCAAGATCTTCTTGCAACATGTTCCATCTGTTGATGATATTGGCCAATGCAGATATTTTATACATAGGAAAGCTTTTAGTTTTATCAAGATCTCTAAAGATGGAAATCATAGAGTTGGAAAAGATCTTGTGGGCCATCTTCAAGAAGCATGAAAATTGCATTCAAAGCACCCCTGGCAGATGACCATCCAGCCTCTGCTTAAAAACCTCCAAAGAAGGAGCCTCCACCACACTCCAGACAGAGAGTGAGGTAGATAAGGATTTATACAAGGCAGAGATGAAGTAGATAAGGATTTATACTATGTTACTCTTTCAAAAAGTAATCCATACAAGTCAGGTCAGGGGATGTGTGTCAGTCCAGTTGTTATGGATGCTCACAATTGTTTGTCTTAGTCAGCTTTTAACATGTCAACAAAACTAATGGGAAGATACATCTAAAGTGGTAGTTCTCAAATACATCTAAAGTGGTAGTTCTCAACCTGTGGGTCCCCAGATGTTTTGGCCTTCAACTCCCAGAAATCCTAACAGCTGGTAAACTGGCTGGGATTTCTGGGAGTTGTAGGCCAAAATACCTTGGGACCCACAGGTTGAGAGCCACTGCTCTACAGGCCCACATTTGCCCATTTGTGTTCTAAGATGGTCAGGACGATGGATATCCTCACATCATTCTTATTTGTCTCAAGGAAACAATGAAAGGTCACACAGTAGTTTTGATGGCCTTCCCAGGAATGGTCCAATTTTCTCACTGAGAAGCCACTTTGTCACCTAAACTAGAGAAAACCAGACCCAATAGTAAGAGGTTCCTCTTGATATTGCCTGAAAGCACACAAAATATAAAGAATGTTTCCCTCACCTATGCATTTTACCCCATGCGCCAAAGTTCTAGCATTGCAAGATGGTGAAGCATTGTAAATCCACACCTAGAACTTTTATATTTGCTGTGTTCACATTTCTCCGATAACTTTGTCAGCACCTTTTTTTTCTTGGATGTTTGAAATGTATTTTCTAAATGCTTGACTGACATTTAAAGTAACTGTCTTGTTCTGCACCTTCATGTTATTTCCAATTTATAGTGACCATAAGGTCAGGGATTTCTTGGCAAGATTTGTTAGGAGGAGGTTTGTTTTTGCTTTTTCTCTGGGAATGAATGAATGAATGTGAATTTCTCAAGAGAATCCACTTTATTTCCATGGCTGAGCAGGGATCCAAATCGTGGTCTCCAGAGTCATAATCCAAAGTTAAAACCACCACACCACACTGGCTCTCTTTAAGGAACTATGGTGCTAAATGTTTGGGCACTTAAAAATCATTTAGTGGAGAAGATTTCTCATTTTGGGGTGCCGTCTTATCCCCTTTAATAGCTACAGCCTTGTAGGCAGGTATATATGGCAAAAGAAACATGTTGTGGATATGGATGGGGTGAAAAGGGTTTGTTTGCACTTCACTAGAAATTTGAACTGCTCTGATTAAAACAATGTGGGATTATCCTTCCCATTTGTCATCTCTCTTTTTGTTTTGCAGTGCAGTTCTGTGATCCAAAAAACAAACAAACAAACAAACAAGTGCTTCTTGAAGAGTTGTAATGACTCAATCAGTTGTGTTTCAGTCCAGATCCTGGAAGGGACATGACATCCGAGTTCAGCCATGGCTGTTGACTCTGATGAGCATACAGAGTTGATCCTTCTTATCTGGCTCTGTGACTCCTGCCTGGGGATAAGTGTCTAAACGTCACCAGTTTACTTCCACTATTTTGAAGCAATTGTTCCCATCCTGTTTATTTTATCCTCCTCTGCTTCTTTGCTGTTTTATTGTTTGCTGTATTGATCAGTTTTGTTTATGATGATACTTTTATTGATATTTTATTGGGAGGCCTTTTGAATGAATGAATGATTCCAAGAGTGGGATCATTACACGTTCGAGCAAATAATAAGTGAGAATGATGCTGGGGTCAGGCGTGGCAACCAGACTATTGGGGTTACATCATAATCACCACCATTATCCTTATGGCTCACAATTCAATGAAGTACTGGCCAGAGAATAAAATAAAGAGAGCTGTGCTTGAGTGTTTTTTTATGCTACAGACAGAATACAAGGGAAAGAAGGCATAGTGAGAAAAACCATATAAGAAAATTAATTGAATACATGTACGTTTTGTATCTGAGATCAGAAGTAAGAAGTTACATATAGCAAGTTATTTATGGATTGACTAGTTTTCTAGGAATTAGAACATAGCAAAATTGTATTTCAAATCCAACAGGAATGGAGTTGCTTTTTTGGTGTAATTAGTAATAAGAGGAGGAACAAGAGACCCAGTTGTCAAACTTTAAATGGGGTTATTAAAGGGCTGTGGTCAAATCTGTGCTTTGTATTGCGAGTCTTGGCCCCTTCTGCACTGTCATATAAAATCTATATTATCTACTTTGAGCTTTATTATATGGCAGTGACTCATATAATCCATTTCAAAACAGATAATGTGGATTATCTTATTTGTTTATTTATTTATTTATCATGTCAGGAGTGAACCAAACAGTTGTATTTAAAACACACACACATACATACACACACACACACACACATACACACACACACACAGTTTGCAAATTTGGCATTCTATTAAATGTCCTTTGACCAGTAGCTGGCCACTTGGAGTGCCTCTGGTGTTGCTATAAGAAGGTCCTCCATTGTGCATGTGGCAGGGCTTAGTCTGCATTGTAGTAGTTGGTCTGTGGTTTGTTCTTCTCCACAGTCGTTGTCCTGAGTTGCCCTTCAAAAACAGCTTTAATACAATGTTGAAAGTAAAAGAAAAATGCTTTACTTAAGCAGACACAAAGGATAAGCAAATGCAATTGAAAAGTGCAAAAGAAAGCAAGGAAGTCTTAATCCAGACACAAATTAAAGTCTTTTACAAAATCCCAAAAGAAACAGCAGTCTTCCATCAGACAATGGGCAATTATCACTAAGTTTTAGCAGCAGACACAAAGCAGGTTCCATTGGTGTGAAAACATCAGTATCAGGGTCGGTGTTACCAGCGAAAGCTGACTGCTCCTGCTTCTGATTTATAGCCCTGAATTACCCATGCAGGAGGTACTAGGGCATCTTCCAATTAGCACAGCGTTTTTAGCAGCTATTCTAGCTGAATGCTGTCTATACTCTGTCTCTTTTCGTCTCTAGAAATGTGGGCACTTTCAAAACCTCATCGTCTGATTCTTCTTCTCCCTCCAATTCCTGAGCACTTCCCTGCTCCCCTTTCTCTTCCAAAGATGAGGAATCCCTAACACTCGCATGTTGTGGATTCCACTTTGTAGCCCCATTTCTTAAAGTTCACTCTGCATCTCGTGGTGCCAGAGCACAGTCTGTTCAGTGCCTTCCAACTCACCCAGTTTTCTGTGTGCCCAAGAGGGAGTCTTTCATTTGGTATCACCCATTGATTGAGGTTCTAGGTTTTAGACTGCCACTTTTGGACTCTTGCTTGCTGAGGTGTTAGAAAACTATGTCATGATTTCAGTCATTGGAGTACTGGCTGATATCCAAATGGGATGGGTTGCCTTGGTCCTTTCACTATTGGTTGCTACTTCCTGGCAGATGTCAGGTGGTGTAATACTGGCTAAACAGTGTAATTTCTCCAGCGGTGTAGGGCGCAGACACACCGTGATAATGCGGCAAGTCTCATCAAGAGCCACATCCACTGTTTTCACGTTATGAGATATGTTCCACACTGGCATATATACTCAGCAGCAGAGAAGCAAAGCGCAAGGAGCAGATGTCTTCGCTGTACAGTGATAATAGTTGATAATTTGGATTATATGGCAGTATAGAGGGGGCCTTCCTCACAATACCAGGAATCTGGCCCAGACCTCAAGGAAGAGATATATTCAAGCTCCTAACAAAGATGCTGATGGGACATCATAAAAGAAGGCATAAAAGACAAAGTTTAAGAATTCAGTTGTACCTCTTGTCTTCTCTTAACTTTGGCAGTATATTGAAGGCAGGTGAATACTGTTGGAGGGGATCCAAAATTGCTCTAGAGTCTGTTTAATTCGTGATTGTTATCTTGAATGGCTTGACCTAGTTTCCATGAAGGATTTGTGTATGTTTGGCTTCCTTTGTTCTGCTTTTGTACACAGTGTGGCCCAATTACAGAACAGGATGTCTTTGTTGCCAGGATACATAAATATCACTCGTTTTCTACAGATTTTGGTTATTATTACCAAAGGAGATGCAAGAGAGCCTCATTATCAAATGTTGTCCCTCTTAATGAGTTCTCGGAAGTCCTTTACAGGAATGAGTATCTCAAGTAGTTTTTTTAAAAAAAAATATTCAAAATCTGAAGTGTTTTTCAAACCACAAAATATAACTGGCACTGGTTTCGGTTCTTCTCTGTTTTGCATTCATGTGTCCATGTTCTTCCACATCTAAGTATTTATCGGACTTGGTCCATTCAAAATTCCCAGCCTCTGAATTAGAGATTGCTTTTAATTTGGTTTTATTAACCCACTTTTTTCATGAGAGGAAAAATTGTGTGAACTTACTCATGTCTCCATCACTTTCTCCTACCTTCTTCCATGCATCAAATTGAAAAAAAAATGCATGATTAGAGTTCTAAATTGCACAGAGAGCTCCTATGCATAGAACCAACTCCACATTCATGGTCTACAGCAGCATTTCTCAACCTGGAGGTCAGAACTCCCGGGAAGCGGTCATGAGGGAGTTTCAGAGGGGTCACTAAAGCCATCAGAAAACATATATTTCTGATGGTCTTAGGAACCCCTTTGGCAGAGAGGGCTGAAGATCTCCCCACCTGGCCTTCTCTTCCTTTTTGGGAACAGACAGTGAATCCTCCCACCAAAAGCCCCCCTCCTGCAGTGATTGTAGGTGAACTATAAATCCCAGCAACTACAACTCCCAAATGTCGAGGCCTATTTTCCTCAGTGTTCACACTTGGGCATATTATTATTTGCGCCAAGTTTGGCCCAGATCCATCAATGTTTTAGTGCATAGTGCTCTCTGGATATAGGAGAACTACAACTCCAAAACTCAAGGTCAATGCCCATCAAACCCTTCCAGTATTTTCTGTTGGACATGGGAGTTCTGTATGCCAAATTTGGTTTAATTCCATCATTGGTAGTTTAGAATGCTTGTTGGTCCAGTGAATGAAAATACATCCTGCATATGAGATGTTTGCATGATGATTCATAACAGTAGCAAAACTACTGTTATGAATCATAACAGTAGTTTTGTTGCTACTGTGAAGTAGCAACAAAAAATACTTTTATGGTTGGGGTCACCACATGAGGAACTATATTAAGAGGTCAGGGAATTCGGAAGGTTGAGAACCACTGGTCTACAGTCCATATTGAAGAAGATGAAGGCAACTAATAGGGATACAACCATAAAATCCAACTATGTGTCTACTCTCTCCTTATGTCTTAGGCACTGAATTCTCAGTTGGGCTACCATCTCCAGCTGACAAAATTCTTCCATGTGGAAAAAAATTTGTCTGATGTGAAGAGGCTCTAAGTGGCCTTTAAAACTGTGTGCCATTGTGTGATAGAAGCCAAGTGACTAAATCAGCTCTTTTAGTGGAGAGCATTTGTGCCCTGGTTCTTCAAGTGCTATTTCTGCCTCTTTATCAATAAGCCTCCTGGCCAGTGGATGAAATTGTTATCAACCTGTGGCAGGCTGAAAAATAATCTCCCACCTGTAGCAACAATAGGTGCAGTATCTCAAGCTGGCTAATGGGAGAGTCTTTAAAGTGTGTCTGCTCAATTTTTATTATCCTTTAGTTTTACAATTGCCTGGTAAAAATATTCTTATCACTCCTTCTGCTATTGTGACTCTTTTGCTCCCTCTTCTCCTTCCACAAAGAAAAGCTATTAATTGACATTTAAGAAAACCTTGAAGACTTTCCGCCCCAGTTTTTTTTATATTTGTAATCCAAATATTGCTTATTCAAATGAAGGTGCATATAAACACACACCAAAGGTGGCAGTACGCCACTGTCCAGTATTATATGCAAACCTGTGCCAATAAATTGCTGCATTATTTTACAGAAGTGTATGTGCAGAAAAGCAGCGATGGTCATGCTAAATTAGTTCTTTCTTCTGTCTTCTGTCTTTGCAACCAACTCATTATAAATACTTTTTATTTATAATTATTTCTCCCCGCACCCAATAACAAAAGTAAGGCTAGGTTTTGCTAAGAGAGGGTGCATGCACACTGGAGCATTAATGTAGATTGACACCAGTTTAACTGCCATGACTTAGTGCTAGGGAATCTTGGGAGTTGTAGTTTTGCAAGGACTTTAGCCTTCTTTGCCAAAGGGTGTTAATACCTCGCCAGACTACAAATCTCAGGATTCTGTAATGTTGACCCATGGCAGTCAAAGTGGTGTTAAACTGCATTAATTCTACAATGTAGATGGACCCTAAATTGCTATAGTTCTTTATCATTATAGAAAATTGCTCTTTTTATAGTCTAACGATTGGCTGAGATCCCGCTTCAGAGATTATAATGCATCACTATACTATGACAGGACAACTCAATTGACACAATATGCAATCGTGTGTGAATTGTGATGATGGGGTGCTGTGTATGATGTCTTGTTTCACAATAAGGGCACTCATTATGCAAATGCTTGTGCGACTATCCCAGTTGCACAACTGAATCTCCACCCCCCTCTTTGAACACAAATCAGCATACTGTTATGTAGCAAATAGAACAGCGGTATATAATAAGGTAAATAAATAATTTAGCTAATAAGTGAATTACATTAATACGATTTTTGTTCCTAGGTTATAAATGCCATTTCCTAATTGGATCTTTAATAAAAACATGAACAACATTTGTTAAACTGCTTTTTCATGTCAGGAGTATCTTGACAAACTGCAAGTTGCTTCTGGTGTGAGAGAATTGGCTGTCTGCAAGGATGTTGCCCAGAGGTCATTCCCGGATGTTTTGATGTTTTTTACCATCCTTGTGGGTGACTTCTCTCATGTCCCCACATAGGGAGCTGGAGCTGACAGAGGGAGCTCATCTGCACTCTCCCCAGATTCGAACCTCCGACCTGCTGGTCTTCAGTCCTGCCGGCACAGGGGTTTAACCCATTGCACCATTGGGGGCTCCTTCCTTCCTGGTGCTTGATTGGCTTTGATGACCACTAATTTTACTCTTGGAAAGAAAAGTAGGATGCATCAGGAGAGAAGTAAAATTACCCTGAAGTAGCCACAGATAAGGGTTAGGGTTAGGGTTTATATTTTGTCTAAAGGACTGATAACAGAAACCAACTTTAGTTTGTATTAATACCCAAAATTCCCAATGAATGGATTGCAAAATGACCAAGATCTCAAAGTGCCACAGCTCTCTCTTTAGGTTTGCTTGCTAATTTTAAGCATCTTCCTATATTTCTCAAGTTACACTTTCTAGGTAGCTCTTCTCACTGTAATCCCATGCCACCTTCTCACAGTTTTTTTGGACATAGTTGTTGTGCATAATACACACAAAGAAACAGATGTACACAGAGTGCTACTTTTTCCTAAAAAATGCAAGACATTTCAGAATGCCATAACCAACTCCAGTTTTACGTCCTGTTTCAGCTATGTGCCCCAAACAGGTACCAGGCTTGAGGATATTCTCATTGGATCTTCAAACAAAGCAATGCCCTTATTAAACAAGCTGCCACACAATTAAGGCTTTTGCTTTTGCAGTGGCAATTCAGCTCTGCCTTAATTTATATGGTTTTCTATGCTTTTGAATTGGGAACATGAAGTGCAATTAAGCCAACTGCATATGTAATGCTGAGCAATGATTCTGATCTTTGCTGCTCTCTTTGATTCACCAGCACACAGGAGCATAAGAAGAGCTTCACGTCTCCCTGCTTGGTGGGAAAAGTGCATCCACTTTTGCACACCAGTCTCCCAAACATAAGCCACCTGCATGCAGAAAAATATAACAATACTTTCAGAAATAAAAAGGGGAGCTTCTTTTCCCCTCCCCTTTATCCCCAGGGATTTACTCAAAGAGTTGAATAAAAGTGGGAAATGTGTGTTTGCATTCTTGAAAAGGGAAGGTATCAGCTCTTCAAATGTTAATGCTTGCAATTTCTTCTTTTAGCAATATTTTTGTCCATAACTATGAAAATAAATCATTCGCTGTGTATGCGTCAAGAGCAGTTTCTTCACATTAATTGAAATGTATCTCGGAGGCTTTTTGCAATTCATTTGTTTTAAAAGTCGCTTCTCTTCTTTTTGACCTGGATTGGGGAGGGGTGGCCCTGGCCTTGCTTGAGAGGATTTGGTCCAAAGCTTTGAGGTTGTTTATTTATTTATCGTGTCATCCACAACCAGAACATTGTATTACATTTCTAACAGAACAAAACAAACAAACAGATAAAAAAAAAAACCCCACAAATTTTGCAAACTTGGTAGCTGATTAAATGTCCTTTGACCAGTATCTGGCCACTTGGAGTGCCTCTGGTGTTGCCGCAAGAAGGTCCTCCATTGTGCATGTGGCAGGGCTCAGGTTGCATTGCAGCAGGTGGTCAGTGGTTTGCTCGTCTCCACACTCGCATGTCGTGGATTCCACTTTGTAGCCCCATTTCTGAAGGTTGGCTCTGCATCTCGTGGTGCCAGAGTGCAGTCTGTTCAGCGCCTTCCAAGTCGCCCAGTCTTCCGTGTGCCCAGGGGGGAGTCTCTCATCTGGTATCACCCATGGATTGAGGTGCTGGGTTTGAGCCTGCCACTTTTGGACTCTCGCTTGCTGAGGTGTTCCAGCGAGTGTCTCTGTAGATCTAAGAAAACTATTTCTTGATTTAAGTCGTTGACGTGCTGGCTGATACCCAAACAGGGGATGAGCTGGAGATGTCTCTGCCTTGGTCCTTTCACTATTGGCTGCAACTTCCCGGCGGATGTCAGGTGGTGCAATACCGGCTAAGCAGTGTAATTTCTCTAGTGGTGTAGGGCGCAGACACCCGTGATAATGCGGCATGTCTCATTAAGAGCCACATCCACTGTTTTAGTGTGGTGAGATGTGTTCCACACTGGGCATGCATACTCAGCAGCAGAGTAGCATAGCGCAAGGGCAGATGTCTTCACTGTATCTGGTTGTGATCCCCAAGTTGTGCCAGTCAGCTTTCGTATGATATTGTTTCTAGCACCCACTTTTTGTTTGATGTTCAGGCAGTGCTTCTTGTAGCTTTGAGGTTGTGTTAGGCCTTTCCTTCTCCACCAGTTATTCCTTTAAGGCAGTGGTTTCCAGCCTTCCTAATGCCGTGACCCCTTAATACTGTTCCTCATGTTGTGGTCACCCCCAACCATAACATTTTTGTTGCTACTTCATAACTGTAATTTTGCTACTGTTAGGAATCATAATGTAAATATCTGATATGCAGGATGTATTTTAATTCACTGGACCAAATTTGGCACAAATACCTGATACACCCAAATTTGAATACTGGTGGGACTGGGGAGGATAGATTTTGTCATTTGGGATTTGTAGTTGCTGGGATTATAGTTCACCTACAATCAAAGAGCATTCTGAACTTCACCAATGAAACTTGTGTGCCAGCTGCGACCATACCTCGTGAAGTCTGACTTGGCCAGGGTGGTCCACGCCTTGGTTACATCCAAACTGGACTATTGCAATGCGCTCTACATGGGGCTGCCCTTGAAGATGGCCCGGAAGTTTGAACTGGTACAGCGGGCAGCAGCCAGGCTCCTTACTGGAGCAAACTATAGGGAGCATACAACACCCCTATTAAAACAGCTTCATTGGCTGCGCGTAAGGGACGAGAGAGAGGGCCTTCTCAGTGGTGGCCCCCCATCTCTGGAACACCCTTCCAAGGGAAATAAGACAGGCCCCATCCCTCCCCTCCTTTCGTAAGAGCTTGAAGACCTGGTGGTTTCAACAAGCCTTTGAAAATGACCAGTTCTAACTCAGCCCTACACATTGTCGAATACGACCTTATTCTTTTTACCAGTTACCCAGATTATTTCCTCTAATCGGCCCCGGAATGAACAGCCACAGACCCGTACCTAATATTATTGTTGCCTGTCATATCATTGCACTTAATTCCCGGGCCCCCTAGAATTTTTGGGCTTGCACAAATCTTGGCCCAGCCTTTTAATTTTTTTAATTGCCTTGAACAGGCAGGATTACTTTTAATATATGTGTGTTATGACAACAATTTTTATACTTATATTTTGTTTTGTTAATCTTATGGTTATTCTGTTTTTACTTTGTGTGTTTTGTGATGTTACCTGGGAAACCGCTCTGAGTCCCCTCGGGGAGATGGAGCGCTCCTTCCCTCCCCTCCTTCCCCTCCCCCCCTCCTCCCGTCCCACCTCCCCCCCCCCCCCTCTCTCATCCCCCTCCCCCCCCCTCCACCCTCACGCCACGCCCCCTCCCTCCCCCCCCTCCCCTTCTCCCCTCCCCCCCCTGGGAACCGCTCTGAGGCCCCTCTGTGAGATGGAGCGGTATATAAATAAAGTTTTATATTATTGTTGTTGTTGTTATTATTATTATTATGTCACAAGTACCACCTGCCAGCAGCAAAGAATTGGTGGGATCATAAACTGCAAAGTTTGTGAGAAATGAACATGCAAAAATACTGTGGGACTTTCGAATCCAGACTGACAAAGTTTTGGAACACAACACCAGACATCACGATTGTGGAAAAGAAAAAAGTCTGGATTATTGATGTCGCCATACCAGGTGACAGTCGCATTGAGGAAAAACAACAGGAAAAACTCAGCCACTATCAAGACCTCAAAATCGAACTGCAAAGGCTCTGGCATAAACCAGTACAGGTGGTCCCAGTGGTCATTGGCGCACTGGGTGCCATGCCAAAAGATCTCAGCTGGCATTTGGAAACAATAAACATTGACAAAATCACGATCTGTCAACTGCAAAAGGCCACCTTACTTGGATCTGCACGCATCATTCAAAAATACATCACACAGTCCTAGACGCTTGGGAAGTGTTCGACTTGTGATTTTGTGACACGAGAGGTAGAAGTTAGGTTAACACACAGAGAGAGAATGAGAGAGAGAGAAGAAGAAAGAAGAAGAAGAAGAAGAAGAAGAAGAAGAAGAAGAAGAAGAAGAAGAAGAAGAGGAGTTATTAAAATAAATGCAGTCCATGCAGTCATGCCGGCCACATGACCTTGGAGGTGTCTTCGGACAACACTGGTTCTTTGGCTTAGAAATGAGATGAGAGATGAGCACCAACCCCTGGAGTCAGAGGTGACTGGACTTAATGTCAGGGGAAAACCTTTGTCTACCAACCCCCGAAGAAAGACACGAGAATAACGACACAACACAATTTCTTGGATTCAAATTGGGCAACATTTATTAAACGTTACCTATTTAACTCTCAACTAACTCAAGGGTGTCAGGAACTGGTAAAACCTAACCCAGGTAGCAACACTACCCGATCCCAACAATTTCCGGGCGAAGCACCTGGGTTCCGGTATTAAAACCGGATACCAAGAAGGGAAACAAAAGAGGAGTCTGCTCCAAAGCTCTTGTATCCAGACTCCTTCTGTTTCGAGGCCATTTAACTACATTTCACCCTTTAACTGGTGAATGCTCCAACTCAATGGCCTGTCACCCCTTAAGGGGTGCCCTAGGTGCACACCGACTAGAAGGAATTCCCTAACTATTTACGCTTATCCTATTTAACATATTGCTCACCCCTCCTTCTAGCCCCTAAACAGTATGGGGTAGGCGAAAAACCCCCCCCCCCTAAAAATCAGTGAGGGGGAAAAAATTCCTACCCGGCTCCACAGGCAACCGTGAATCATACTGCTAATGGGCGGGAGTGGTGGGCCAACTTCCAGGCGCCGAATGCGCCCAACTGAGGCAGGCCTGCATGCAGGCCACGCCCCCCCAGCCTTTCTGGATGGTTCCTCAGGAACCCCTCCCTCTCACGTGGGAGGTAGACAAATGTTTTCTCCTCTCCCCACTGCTTGGGGAGAGGAAAACTATTGTCTACCAACCCCCGAAGAAAGACACGAGAATAACGACACAACACAATTTCTTGGATTCAAATTGGGCAACATTTATTAAACGTTACCTATTTAACTCTCAACTAACTCAAGGGTGTCAGGAACTGGTAAAACCTAACCCAGGTAGCAACACTACCCGATCCCAACAATTTCCGGGCGAAGCACCTGGGTTCCGGTATTAAAACCGGATACCAAGAAGGGAAACAAAAGAGGAGTCTGCTCCAAAGCTCTTGTATCCAGACTCCTTCTGTTTCGAGGCCATTTAACTACATTTCACCCTTTAACTGGTGAATGCTCCAACTCAATGGCCTGTCACCCCTTAAGGGGTGCCCTAGGTGCACACCGACTAGAAGGAATTCCCTAACTATTTACGCCACGGATTGGGGGCAAATGTCCATTTCGCCCCCATCCCCCACCAATTCCTCAAACACCCTACTGATACCTTCCCTTAAACTTAAAAGGAAATGTTGGTTGCCCAATTCAGAAAGATGCACTCCATCCGCACGGTATAACCGTTCATCATCACGCGTGATGTCCGGGTGTGCAATGTAATGACACCTCTGCTGAATCACGAAAACCCGCATGGCCCGGTTCACCCGCTTTCTGGCTTTTTCCAGCCTACGCACGTCGCCTCCTCCCAGCCACTTACGACGTGGTATAATAGCAGACCACGCGACGTGAACCCGAGGCCATAACCTCAAAATCTTACGGATGTCCGCGCGGGCCTGCAAAAAGAGGGCTTTGCCCGTCAATAAACCAAGGTCATTACCACCGAGGTGGATAACCAACACATCAGGAGGGGCCCCCCCCCTGGCATCCAACAGCAAAGGGCACAAACCGTCCCACCGTAGGCCTCTTACGCCTCTCCATTCGACCGTTGCCGTCGCCGCGAAGCCCAAATGCTGGCCATAGGCACTCTTGCGGGCCTCTCTTCCTGCCCAAAAAACGTAACTGTGCCCGCAGACCATAACTTTCCATCTATGAGCCAGCCCCACGCGACCTGCAACGATAACAATAAGTTAAGAAGACACAGCCCGGACGTAGCCCTTAAACGCACCGGACTTCCATCTACCCAGGGCTTTTATATCCTCATCCTTATATCCCATAGCAGCTGCTGCTGAAGCTGCCCAATCCTAAATGAGTGGGTCCCAAACTTTAGGTGACCCAAACCCAGCCGATCAAGAGCCTTAGTTGTAATAGCCCAAAACTGGAATTTTGTTAACGGCTTTCCATCACTGTGGCAAAACAAATAACCATCGGCAGTGCCTCTGAGAGCAATAAACTGAGCCATGGCTCGCACCGGGCACAAGTCCACCTCCCCGCATCTGAACAGCCGAAGCAAATGGCCCTTTGCCCCCTGATCTGTCTTGGACACTCTGATGTTAATATCCACACATTCCTGCAACACTGCCACATCAGAGAACAAAAGCGCGCGGTGTGAGGTATCATTTTTGGACGCTGCCACCAATTCGCTCACTCGAAGAGCTGCAAAAAATGCAGTCAACGCCGCCGCATGGAATAAAATCTGCTCATAATAAACCGAGCAAAAGGCGGGCCATAACTGTCTAAGGCCCTTGAGGATAGTTGGCGTAACTGGGTGCCGGTCATCCTTAATCTGCCCTCGCTGCCTAGACCACCCTGTCAAAATCTTCTGAAGGCGAAAGTCGTCGGTAGTGTCACACTGCCCCTGTGCTTTGAACCACTTACTTTGGTGATCCTTCGTTGTCCGAGTAGGATTGTCTTCCAAGATTGGTGTTCTGGTGGTGGGTCTGTAGGTGACTGTGGAGCCCTATTCTTGACCTGCATGTTCTCCCGCAGTGAGGGCATTGGTTTCCAGGTGGAAGGCAGTCTCGGTCGGGGTTGGCTTGACGCGCCTTCCTCTTGGCACATTTCTCTCTTTCACCCTCCATTTGTGCCTCTTCAAATTCTGCAGCACTGCTGGTCACAGCTGACCTCCAGCTGAAGCGCTCAAGGGCCAGGGCTTCCCAGTTCTCAGTGTCTATGCCAGAGTTTTAAAGGTTGGCTTTGAGTCCATCTTTAAATCTCTTTTCCTGCCCAACAACATTCTGTTTTCTGTTCTTGAGTTTGGAGTAGAGTAACTGCTTTGGAGATGGTGGTTGGGTATCCAGGCAACGTGGCCAGTCCAGCGGAGTTGATGGCAAAGAACCATTGCTTCAATGCTGGTGGTCTTTGCTTCTTCCAGCACGCTGATGTTTATCCGCTTGTTTTCCCAAGAGATTTACAGGAATTTTTGGAGACAACACTGATAGAATTGTTCTAGGGGTTGTATGTGATGTCTATAGATAGTCCACGTCTCGCAAGCCTATAGCAGGGTTGGGAGGACAATAGCTTTATAAACAAGCACCTTGGTATCCCTACGGATGTCCTGGTCCTCAAACACTCTGTGCTTTATTGGGAAAAATGCTGCACTCGCAGAGCCCAGGCGGTGTTGTATTTCAGTGTCAATGTTGACTTTTGTGGAGAGGTGGCTGCCAAGGTATCGGAAATGGTCAACATTTTGTAATGTTACACCATTAAGCTGTATTTCTGGCATTAGAGAGGGATTGGCTGCTGACTGCTTGAAGAGCACTTTGGTTTTCTCAATGTTTAATGACAGACGAGTATGCTTCTGCAAGATATTTAGAGTGGCTTGTAGATCTTCTTCTGAATGTGCACAGACAACGTTGTCATCAGCATATTGGAGTTCTATAACAGATGTTGTTGTAACCTTGGTTTTGGTGTGTGCATGTAAGACATACACACACACACACACACATACACACACATGATCTTAGGCAAAAGACTGTAAAACAAGATCTGTTTCATACATTGTTATAGCTTCCCAAAAATATTCTATTACTTATCTTAGACCATGACTTGCATGTGAAAGTAAAATTATCACACATCAGACACTGTGAGCAAGCCTGAATTGTGCTGCCCTATATTATTTCTTTAATGGCCTAAGATATGGCTACATTGGTAAGCCAACAAGGCTTTCAGATGTGCCGTTTCGAACTCTTGGCTCTTAAGGATACTGAGAAGTCAATGCAAACACTTTATTAAGAAGTTGCAATGGAGTTGTCCATTCCTACTGCAACACGAGCCATTTCACAGTCAATGACCAGCTACATATTTAGGCACTGAACTCAACCCTAGTTAATTACGATATATTGTTCTCAATCACTGTGAGGGCGGCGAGGTTGTCTAAGAGGTTATGATGCATAGTAAATGAAATCTCAGTGTGGAGGGATCCCCCCCTCCAGCTCCGAAGGATACAAGTTTCTCTCTGTGTGTTTATGTGTGCATGGTGTTAGTTAAGATGCCACTGAATAGGTAGCTCCATATCTCCTTCTTCTCCCCTGTAAAGGGAAAGAATAAATAGCAGCAAGTGAAATGGGTTATAAATAAAAGCACCACAATGTGACCATCTTATCCATCTGAGAGACAGGCCACACTTGAGGGACAGGTTGAGACATGCAAAGATAAGGTGAACATTTCCACAAGAAGATAAGTCAAACAATATGATTCTTCTGTGCAGAGAAACCTTGAGAAGTGCAATGCAGGGCTGACATTTAAGACTTGGCAGAATCCTGCAAGAAAGAAAAGAAATGAACATGGCATTTTCAGAATGTTTATTTATTTATTTAGTTTTGCTTAAAGTGGTTGCTGCCATTCTGCTTGGGATGCACATCTACACCGATGAACTTTCGCAAGCACACAATTAAACTGAGTAGTTTTGCAACATCTATATTTCCCTAGGTGCTTCCATGGTGTTGCAATATATGGGTAGCTCTTTCACAATCATGTAGCAACTGATGCCTGAATGCACAATGGGCACTAAGGCATCACATCTGAATACTAGCTGGGCAGTGCGCCTGGTGTGCATCAAAAGTGCTCAATGCACATCAGATACTTTTGTTTGTTCTTACATTCACATCTTCACAAAGCAGGGTAATTTTTGTCGAGTAGGTATGGATTTGTAAGTTAGGCTCTTATATTGTAGGATCTTAACCTGTGTTTTCTATGCCAGAAGCAAGACATTTCTGCACATAAAATACTGTGGAAATATTTTCTGCAGATACAATTCTGTTTTCTGTGCTGAAATTTCATGTGCAACTTCTGCACAGAAGAAATCTTGAACTATCAATAGTATTCAATGATGTTCTCTTAGTATTGTTGAAAGCTTTCGTGGCCGGAATCACTGGGTTGTTGTGGGTTTTTTCAGACTATAAGGCCATGTTCTAGAGGCATTCTCTCCTGACGTTTCACCTGCTTCTATGGCCATAGATGCAGGCGAAACGTCAGGAGAGAATGCCTCTAGAACATGGCCATATAGCCCGAAAAAAACTACAATAACCTGATGTTCTCTTTAAAAGCAGAATGGTTTTTAAAGAGGTTTTCATAGTGATAACAAAATTGCTCATGTTACAGTGGCGCTGTAGGTTAAACCTCTGAGCTGCTGATCTTGTTGACTGAAAGGTCACAGGTTCGAATCCAGGGAGCAACGTGAACTCCCGCTGTTAGCCCTAGCAATTCAAAAACACGCAAATGTGAGTAGATCAATAAATACTTCTCCAGCGGAAAAGTAACAGTGCTCCATGCATTCATGCCAGCCACATGACCTTGGGGGTGTCTACGGACAACGCCGGCTCTTCGGCTTAGAAATGGAGATGAGCACCACACCCCAGAGTCAGACATGACTGGACTTAATGTCAGGGGACTACCATTACCTTAATAATGACATCCTTTGGTTAGCCTCTAGCCCCACCACAAATTCAAAATGAAAAAAGAAAGGATTGTTTGTGTGCTTATAAAATGACTGCTAGCACTATTAGAACTCCAGCAGGAGTCTGGCCATTATTTGGAGTTTAGATTTGAGTAAAAGTTTACTCAATCCTTGAAAAAAACAGAAAATTTAGCCAAAAAATAAATTTAAGTTTAGATAATGATCCCTCTATGCCACCAGAGACACCACCATGTTTGATCTGTCTTTCTTTTGTTTCTGTAATGGTCTCAACAGTTGGTTACTCATCTCACCTTGAGCATTCTTTTCCTTTGCAAATGACAGTCCACCATTTGTATGCAGGGTTGAACCTCTTATATAAGAGCCATGTCATTAAATTCTGTTTATCTGAGTAATTATAGAAGACACGGGCTTCTCAGGGAGTAAGTTCACATTTCCATTGTGGTAGTTGATTTTTGTGTGTGTGTGCTGTGATATCAATGGCGGATATTTGAGGTTTGACAAGGAATTTTTCAGGTACTGAATGTTGTTCTGTGAGCTACTGCTGCAATGAATTTTCTGAAATATGCTATGTTTTATTTTTTTTAATGCCCACTGTTTGTGCAAACTGTGTATCAGTGGTCAATTTAAAATTATTCTAATATTTTGGTGGCAAACCAGTTTTGCCTGCTGAGCTTCATAACATCAATATTGATTTATTGGCATTTTTAAGAATAAAGACATTCCAAAAATATTAAGAAATCCCTGTTTGTGTTGGAAGGGTATATAAGATGATATCTCACAACCTAGTCAGAACTCAATGGTTCCTAAACTTTTCATCTCCAATGAGCCCCCAGTGGCACAATGGGTAAATGACTGAAGACTGACAGGTCAGAGGTTTGAATCCAAGGAGAGCATGGATGAGCTCCCTCTGTCAGCTCCAGCTCCCCATGTGGGGACATGAGAGAAGCCTCCCACAAGGATAGTAAAACATCAAAACATCCAGGTGTCCCCTGGGCAACGTCCTTGCAGACGGCCAATTCTCTCACACCAGAAGCAACTTGCAGTTTGTCAAGTCACTCCTGACATGGAAAAAATGGAGACTGTTTCTGTGCTTATAAAATGAATGCTTACACAAATACAACTTTTGGACTTCAGCTCCCAGAATTCATAAGTGTTAGTCAAGCTGGCTGATGCTTCTGGGAGCTGAAGTCCAAAACACCTGGAGGATCAAAGTTTTGGAAACAATGGATTGAGCCCCTAGTCATCTACATTTATTTATATTTTGTCGTGTCAGGGCAACCAGTCAATTGTATTACATTTCTAACAGAACAAAACAAACAAACAAACAGACAGACAGACATAACACAAAATTTGCAAGTTTGGTAGTTGATCAAATGTCCTTTGACCAGTATCTGCCACTTGGAGTGCCTCTGGTGTTGCGCAAGAAGGTCCTCCATTGTGCATGTGGCAGGGCTCAGGTTGCATTGCAGCAAGTGGTCAGTGGTTGGCTCTTCTCCACACTTGCATGTCTTGGATTCCACTTTGTGGCCCCATTTCTTAAGGTTGGCTCTGCATCTTGTGGTGCCAGAGCGCAGTCTGTTCAGCGCCTTCCAAGTCACCCAGTCTTCTGTGTGCCCAGAGGGGAGTCTCTCATTTGGTATCAGCCATTGGTTGAGGTTCTGGGTTTGAGCCTGCCACTTTTGGACTCTTGCTTGCTGAGGTGTTCCAGCGAGTGTCTCTGTAGATCTTAGAAAACTATTTCTAGATTTAAGTCATTGATGTGCTGGCTGATACCCAAACAGGGGATGAGCTGGAGATGTCTCTGCCTTGGTCCTTTCACTATTGGCTGCTACTTCCCGGCGGATGTCAGGTGGTGCAATACTGGCTAAGCGACCAGAAGCGACAAGTCATCTACATTGACAGGTAGTGACTTACTAAAGATTCAGATGCGTTTCTCCCAAGTCCAGTTCTGGATTATTAATGTTTTGACATCATGCCTTCTGAATCCAAAGCATGTACTCTATCAAAGCATGTCCTATAAAGCCCAACAAAATAGCTTTTGATCTCCACCACACTGGATTTCAACAACTGACAACAAAGAGGAAAATAATTGTCAGTGGGGAACGTTGAAAATTCCCCCAAATCTTCAGCTTGGGACATGTCCTCCTTTTGCGGGGCCATCTGCATTTTTATGCAACAATATGCACAGAGAACTGTGGAAAGCTTTGTTGTTGTTGTTGTTGTTGGTGTTGTTCATTCGTTCAGTCGTCTCCGACTCTTCGTGACCTCATGGACCAGCCCACGCCAGAGCTCCCTGTCGGCCGTCACCACCCCCAGCTCCTTCAAGGTCAGTCGAGTCACTTCAAGGATGCCATCCATCCATCTTGCCCTTGGTTGGCCCCTCTTCCTTTTACCTTCCACTTTCCCCATCATAATTGTCTTCTCTAGGCTTTGCTGTCTCCTCATGATGTGGCCAAAGTACTTCAACTTTGTCTCTAGTATCCTTCCATCCAATGAGCAGCCGGGCTTTATTTCCTGGAGGATGGACTGGTTGGATCTTCTCACAGTCCAAGGCACTCTCAGAACTTTCCTCCAACACCACAGTTCAAAAGCATCTATCTTTCTTCACTCAGCCTTCCCTAAGGTCCAGCTACCAGTGGCTAAAGTAAGAGTAAATAGCAAGATGCTACCAAAAATGCAATTGATGTAGGGCAGTGGTTCTCAACCTGGGGTCCCCAGATGTTTTTGGCCTTCAACTCCCAGAAGTCCTAACAGCTGGTAAACTGGGTATGATTTCTGGGAGTTGTAGGCCAAAATACCTGGGGACCAACAGGTTGAGAACCACTGATGTAGGGGAAGAAGGAGCTCATCAAATCTAGTATGCAAGGGCTCAAGAGCATGGCAGGAGGGGTTGGACTGGATGGCCATCGTGGTCACTTCCAACTCTAGGTTTCTAGGATCCAAAAGAGATGAAGGCAGGGTTGTGATTTCCCCAGCAGACAGGTTTAAAAGCTTCCATTGCAAATGAGAAATAAACAATAATGGCATATCAGATGAGGCAGAAGCAGTGAATAGATAGTGGGCAATGAAGAGAGGGAAGAAGAGAGAGGGAGATAATTCTCAAACTAAACCCTAAGAATGGGTGCTCCTCCTTTTTCCTTCCTGTGTTGTCTTTGTTTGCTTATTTTTCTTTGCTCTCGTACTTTTCGTTTTTGGATTTCTTTTCCTCGCCGAGGTCTCCCAGTCGCCTATATCATTATGATATAAGTCCATTTTCTGTCATCTGCATAGACATCACAATGGCACAGGGCTGGAGCTGCTGATGAATAATCCATCTTCAGAGTCACTTCAGGTGTTTCTGGTGGGATATCAATCTTAGTGGCTCAGCAAGGAATCACTGGTGCATCTCATTGGTTTGGCAGGAAGCCTTGGCTGCTGATAATGATTTGCTCAATGAATTGTGATGAGAGATGAGGCCAGGCTGAGACATTCAACACAGAGAGAAACACTGCTTGCCTTACAATGGACTCTTTCAACTTCCCTGTAAGATCTAAGTGAGTAATGACTTGAAACTCATGCTCACATTCCTAGGAACCATAGGAAAATGTGTGGAGGGAACTCATCAAGCCATTGCTCATATTAGCATTCACATCAAAATTAGCTTCACACCAATAAAAAGTATTGTAGCATTTCTGAAAAGGTTAGAAAGATGACTAAGTGACACATCAATGATAGGAGTCTTCTACTAGAGAGGTGTCATCGGGTTCATTAAACATATAATTCCATTAAAAGTAGAGGTACTACTAGTGAGCTATATTAAAGATTCAGGCAGAAATCCTGTTGTACGACATTCGCTAAACCATTTCTGCCCTTCAGCATTGACTGCAAAGGAAGGAAGATATTTGAGAAGCAGATTCCTTATAGTTTTGTGATTTGAGGTAGAATTGAGTTAGTGACATAGGAGGTGGACATGTTGAACAATACAGAATGCACAGATTGAGTGGAAACTGGTGAGAACTGAGGCCCCTATACAGAGCTCCACATACCATTACAGGTTCTCAGCAATGCTCCTAGAGTAGTTTCAGTTAGGCGATCCCTCGTAGTCCGAGGATGATGGTCCTCCAAGGTCGTGTTTTGGCGGTGGGTCCGTAGTGACTGTGGAGCCCTATTCTTGATCTGCATCTTCTTCCGCAGTGAGGGCATTGGTTTCCAGGTGGAAGGCGGTCCCGGTCGGGGTTGGCTTGACGCGCCTTTCTCTTGGCATTTTTCTCTCTTTTGCCCTCCATTCATGCCTCTTCAAATTCTACAGCACTGCTGGTCACAGCTGATTTCCAGCTGGAGCGCTCAAAGGCCAGGGCTTCCCAGTTCTCAGTGTCTATGCCAGAATTTTTAAGGTTGGCTTTGAGTCCATCTTTAAACCTCTTTTCCTGTCCTCCAACATTCTGTTTTCCATTCTTGAGTTCGAAATAGAGCAACTGCTTTGGGAGACGGTGGTCGGGCATCCAGACAACGTGGGAGGTCCAGCAGAGTTGATGGCGGAGGACCATCACTTCAATCCTGGTGGTCTGTGCTTCTTCCAGCATGCTGACATTTGTCTGCTTGTCTTCCCAAGAGATTTGCAGGATTTTTCGGAGGCAGCACTGATGGAATCGTTCCAGGAGTTGCATGTGATGTCTGTAGACTGTCCACATCTCGCAAGCGTATAGCAGGGTTGGGAGGACAATAGCTTTATAAACAAGCACCTTGTTATCCGTACGGATGTCCCGGTCCTCAAACACTCTCTGCTTAATTCAGAAAAATGCTGCACTCGCAGAGCTCAGGTGGTGTTGAATTTCAGTGTCAATGTTGACTTTTGTGGAGAGGTGGCTGCCAAGGTATCGGGAATGGTCAACATTTTCTAATATTACACCATTAAGTTGCATTTCTGGCATTGGAGAGGGATATGCCCGTGACTGCTGGAAGAGCACTTTGGTTTTCTCGATGTTTAATGACAAACCAAGCTGCTCATATGCTTCTGTGAAGGTGTTTAGAGTGGCTTGCGATTACCACTGGGACCACCTTTACTGGTTTGAGCCAGAATCTTTGCAGTTCAATCTTTAAATCCTCATATCATGTCATCTTTTCCAGTTGTTTCTCTTCAATCCTGTTGTCACCTGGGATTGCAACATCGACAATCCATACTTTGTTTTTTAACGCGATCGTGAGGTCAGGAGTATTGTGCTTCAAAACTCTGTCTGTCTGAATTCGGAAGTCCCAGAGTAGCTTGACATGTTCATTCTCTGTAACTTTTTCCGGCTTGTGAGCCCACCAGTTCTTTGTTGCAGGCAGATGGTATTTGTGGCACAAGTTCCAATAAGTCATCTGAGCAACTGTGTTATGCCTCTGCTTGTAGTCTGTCTGTGCAATTTTCTTGCAGCAGCTGAGGATGTGATCTATTGTTTCATCTGCTTCCTTGCAGAGTCTACACTTGGGATCTGTCATCGACTTTTCAATTCTGGCTTTGATGGTATTGGTTCTAATGGCTTATTATTATTATTATTATTATTATTATTATTATTATTATTATTATTATTTGGAGATCTCTAAATCATAAGGGCACCATAAGTCAAAGTTGGAAGTTAACTTCAGCAAAGTGGTGCCAAAGCATTACTCCTCAAATTGGTATTTAAGATGAGGTGCTGTAGGATCTTGGCCTTTGTTTTCACTCACCACCACTCCATGGGAATGAAAAATATGCAGTGATATAGTTAATGAGAAAGATTTTGTCTTCAAGATACATTCTGGTATAACTTACCTAGAAGTTAGTCTCAGTGAACCCAGTTGGTCTTCCATCTTAGATGACATATATAGGATTTCACTGCACTGCACTTGAACTGGAATAATTATCAATTAATAGAGGAAAAGGTTTATCATAGTTAAAGAAGCTTGTTACTGTTAAATGGAATTTTGACAAATTTCTTTCAATTGTGGAATAACTCAATAAAATGTGGCATGTAGTCAAATTAGTAAAGTCAACAGATTATAAACAAGTAGGCTAAAATCCATCGAAGTGCAGCTTCCATTGAAGCTTGAAGCATCCTCACAGACACACACACCAGAACTTTCTGTTAAAGGTGTCTGTGTGCATGCTCATATAGAAATAATCTGGATAATGGCAGTATTTCAATATTATAGAACAAGGTTGTTGTGGCAGGGAGAAGAGGTTTCTTCCTTCTATTTGTTGCTTGTATTTTAAGAGGAAAGCCATTTCTCAGCTTCTAGTAATGTAAAGATGGTTAAAGAATGGGGAGAAGCAGTGGCTAACTTTGGACAAATAGACATAATTGCCTATATCAGCTACTTAGTTATGTATGTGTAAGTAACCTTTTCTGGTCCAGCTCCCTCAAGTCATGTCAACAACCAGCAATTGCATCAAGTAAAGAAGGTCTGCTCGGCTGCCAGTTGAAGAGTAAAGACCATTTCGGCTGTTGAGGTGGGCTGAATGGGTTGTGTAGTCTTATTCAATATGGAGCTGTTAACACATCTATAACTGTAATATTGCCAGCCTATTATATTACTGTATTTCTTATTTATGTTACTATTATTTTATTTAAGATATTTCTCTCCTGCCTATCTCCGCAACATGGTCCCAAGGTGGCTTACAAACAGAATACAAACATTAAAATCCTTCAATCAGGGGAACCAAATAGATAAAACTATGACAAAAAAAATCAATAAAATTATTTATTTATTTATTTATTTATTTACTTTGCTTATATACCACAGTTCTCAGCCCGGGGGCGACTCACAGCGGTGTACAACATAGGAAGAACAAAATTCAAAATTCAAGAAACAGTATAAAATAATTCACAATCCAGCATTAAACAAAAAAACATCGTCATTACTACGAAAGCCATTCCGCATCGTGTCATCGTCCAAACCACAATCCAGTATCATTTTCCGTTGTTCCATTCCTATAGTCATTACCAATCATTGCACTTCTTGTTCGAACGCCTTCTTGAACAACCAAGTTTTTAATTTCCTGCGGAATATCATCAGGGAAGGAGCCAGTCTGATGTCCACAGGAAGGGTGTTCCACAGCTGAGGAGCCACCACTGAGAAGGCCCTATCTCTCGTCCCCGCCAGCCGTGCCTGTGAAGCAGGCGGGATCGAGAGCAGGGCCTCCCCGGAAGATCTCAAAGTCCTGGTGGGCTTGTAGGTCGAGATGCGGCCAGATAGGTATCTTGGGCTGGAAGCGTTTAGGGCTTTATAGACCAACGCCAGCACCTTGAATTGAGCTCGGTCGCAAATTGGCAATCCCACATTTCAGTTAAAATCACATTTCTTCACTTAAGATGCCATCGATTGTAAGACGCACACTAATTTTATTACTACAATCAGCAATAGGCTAAGATAACCTGTTTTAAGAGATGTTTATATGTGGGAAAGTATGTTTAGATACATTGAATGTTTGCCTTTTTATGTGTGCACCATCCTCCAGGGAGAGAGGGTAGTCTAGAAAATTATTATTATTATTATTATTATTATTATTATTATTATTGAAGAAATATGGTATAGGATCTTTAGTAGGCTTGTGCAATCTGTGTAAACCTAGACCCGTTTCATGTTCCGGCTTTCGGTGGGGGGCAGATCCAGATATCTGTTTTTACTCTGGCTTGCCAAAAGATTCGTTTTCTGTCGGCCTATTATGGAGGGGAGGGGGGCTTCCCAGGTTCCTCTTCCTGTCATTTTAGACATTAAAGCTGTTTTACTTTAGAGGAGAGGCGATCTGCTGCAGACAGGTGTACACTTTAAGGAGGCTTCTTACCTGTTTCTACTCTAGAGGAGGGGTGCTCGGCTACAGGCAGGTGCAAGCTTTCTCTCCCAGGCCTGCACACCACATGGACTCTTTCCAAGGCAAGGAGGCAAGTTCTTAAAATTGTTTCTTACTCTAGAGGAGAGATGTTTGGTTGCAGGGAGGTACTCACCCTTTCTCTCCCAGGCTTCACTATGTTAGCAGTCATGCACACACTCTTTCCAAGGCATTTTAAGGAGGCTTCTCACTTCCAGGTAAGGAAGAGTGATGACCTCCTAAAGAGGAAAAGTAACTGGTAGTAGTTTTCAGGGAATTAGGGTTTTCTTTTTGTTTGCTGAGGGATTAATAAAACAGATTAAACTGTGATGCTGAAAAGCAGAGGAGGAGCCAGTATGGGCTCAAGCTTGCTTTTGTGTTGAGTGGGCTTTCGTACCGGGAGGGCCCTTACCATTACGGGCTCCCAAAATACGGAAGGTGCCGAAGATGCCTAAGGAAATGGGAGAAATGAATTCCACACACAAGTCTAGTCTTTAGCAGTCAACTCCAGCCATAATCACAATACAAACTATGAGCTCACAATTGTTGGATGAAGCTGCTGCTTAACTTTTATTTTTAAATGAAACAAAAGAAATAATTTGGTGAATAGGAAACCACTTGTATTGTTGCTTCCTCCCATTCTTCTTCTGCTAGGGATGTAAATAATAATCACATATTTTCTTACCTTAATTGGGAAAAGTTGCCTTTGTATGTCTAGATACCCCATTCTTTTTAAAAGCTGGATAGATTTTCACAAGTTTTAGACGCTATGTTCGGGAAGGTCGGACTTAAACTATAGGCTGTGTGCTCTGCACAAAACTCAGTTTGGGCTAGACCAATTATGCTATGTAACAAAATTTGGGAAGAAAAAGTCCTGTTCCTGGTTTAAAAGTATTTCATTTTGCAGTACTTACTTTGAAAGTAGTTGTTGCACTCCAGGAACTTTGTTTTTGTGGTTGCCACAAATTATGTTGAATTGGTTGAGACTCAATGAGATATTCATCGAAAAACTATAGCAAAATCTGCTGCAGTTTGTCCTGCAAAAACCAAGTTTTCCAGTTTAATAATCTTTCCCCATGTTTTTATGATAGAACCAATCAGGAAATGACATTTATAACCCAGGAACAAAAATCATGTTACATAGTGTTATTATTCTTTTCATTCACACAGAGTAATGGCTTTGATGGCAGCCAGGAAGAGAAGTGTTTTCTCAAGGACAAGTGAGATTGATGTGCAATTTGAGGAATGTTCGAGATGCTAAAGCAATGGATCCTTGTCCCTCCACAGCAAATGAAACTGGTTAATCATTCAGAAAGAGCTAATGATTATCCTGAATAACACTTAGCTCTTCGTGAAATCAGTTGCCCAGATCGTAAAATGGATATAGCATACACAAGTTAGCAACAAGACCCACGTGGCTTTAGATGACTCCTTCCCTTCTAAAGACGCTCTGCAATGTATGCATTCAAGCCAACCATCAATTGTCCTCCCTATTGTCAGTAGGCAGATACTAATACTATTGGATTTATGAAAAAAGGATTGTTGTTTTCTTTCCTTATGTGTCTCAGTGAGCAGGCAACAATCTATTTCCCTTCAGAGTAAAAGTATTCCTACAAGAAGCTGAGTGCCCCCTCCTCGCTTTTAATTCCGACCCAAGAGACATCTCATTGTCCTATCACTGAAGTGCTTGCCATGCCTAATTTCGCGTTTCTGTAATTAGTACAAGTACATCTTTCTCTCTTTCCCTTTACTACCCCCCTTCCTTCCCCCTCCCCATTCCCCCTACTTTCTTTTCACAATGTCATTTGTAATTCCAAGAAGTTAATACCTGATTAGTAAATATGATGATGAAAGAGTTCGGGCTGCATGGAGGCCTCCATTTACAATCCGGCTGTGATTGAAAAATTACGTTCAGTTCAGTAATAATTGATGAAAATGGGCTCCTTTCTTTCTGCAGCTGATTTGTTTTGTAATTGTGATTTAATAATGTAAATATCACTTGTTTTCTCCGGAAGATGAATTGCCTTCTGATTTGTTGAGCACATGGGGTCTGGGCCCTTCCCTCATGTTCCTTACTATTTGCTCATCTAAAAAGGATTCCAGGAGGAGACATCCATGCACAATTGAGACATGTTGTAACTAGGTATAGACCATGATGAGGCACTGCAGAAAGGCTACATGATCCCAGTACCTGAGCTTGAAACAAATTTACTACTAATAATGAGTTAATGATGAAGGCTTTTATGCCTGGAATCGCTGGGTTGTTGTGAGTTTTCTGGACTTTATGGCCATGTTCCAGAAGCATTCTCTCTGATGTTTCACCAACATCCATGGCAGGCATCCTCAGAGGTTGTGAGGTTTGTTGGAAACTAGGCAAGTGAGGTTTATTTATCTTATGGAATGTCCAGGGTGGGAGAAAGAACTCTGGGTCTGGAGAACAAGCCCTATGAGGAGCGGCTTAAGGAGCTGGGCATGATTTAGCCTGAAGAAGAGAAGGCTGAGAGGAGATATGATAGCCATGTATAAATATGTGAGAGGAAGCCACAGGGAGGAGGGAGCAAGCTTGTTTTCTGCTTCCTTGCAGACTAGGACGCGGAACAATGGCTTCAAACTACAAGAGAGGAGATTCCATCTGAACATAAGGAAGAACTTCCTGACTGTGAGAGCCGTTCAGCAGTGGAACTCTCTGCCCCGGAGTGTGGTGGAGGCTCCTTCTTTGGAAGCTTTTAAACAGAGGCTGGATGGCCATCTGTCAGGGGTGATTTGAATGCAATATTCCTGCTTCTTGGCAGGGGGTTGGACTGGATGGCCCATGAGGTCTCGTCCAACTCTTTGATTCTATTATTCTTGCCTGCTTGAGGCAAGTGTGAATGTTGCAATTGGCTACCATGATTAGCATTTAATGGCCTTGTAGCTTCAAAGCCTGACTGGTTGCTGCCTGGGGATCTTTTGTTGGGAGAGTTAACTGGCCCTGATTGATTTTTGTCAGGAATTCCACTGTTTTCTGAGTGTTCCGCTTTATTTACTGTCCTGATTTTAGAGAGTTTTTTTTAAAAAAAAATACTGATTATCATATTTTGTTCATTTTCATAGTTTCTTCCTTTCTGTTGAAATTTTCCACATTCTTGTGGATTTCAGTGCCTTCTCAGTGTAGACTGACATGTTAGTTTAGAGTGGTCTAGCATTTCTTTGTTCGCCCACAGGACCATCCTTCAACACCCTGCTTGCCATCCCTACAAAACTCCATCCCTTATTGGGTTGTTGTAGGTTTTTCCGGGTTATATGGCCATGTTCTAGAGGCATTTTCTCCTGACGTTTCGCCTGCATCTATGGCAAGCATCCTCAGTGGTAGTGAGGTCTGTTGGAAGTAGGAAAATGGGTTTATATATCTGTGGAATTACCAGGGTGGGACAAAGGACTCTTGTCTGCTGGGGCTAGATGTGAATGTTTCAACTGACCACCTTAATTAGCATTTGATGACTTGGCAATGCCTGGGGGAATCTTTTGTTGAGAGGTGATTAGATTTGCCTGATTGTTTACTCTCTGTTGTTTTGCTGTTGTAATTTTAGAGTTTTTTAATATTGGTAGCCAGATTTTGTTCATTTTGGTGTCATTCTTACTCTAGAAATTGCTCATCTGTAGAATACTTTTGTAGGCCACTTGTACAACAGCATAGCAAGGACTTGGAAAAGCAAAATGAACATAATCTGGCTACCAATACCAAAACGACCAACACAACCCTTTGCCTGACTAAGACAACTCTATGAAATTAATGAGGTTGATATACATCAACAAACACAAACAGAGAGAATAGTTATTTAAACCTGAAACTACTTTCTGGGCGTTGAGCAGTAACTGCAACTAAGTACTTTTAACAACCAACTTTCTGACAGCATCCAATAATTTGTACTTAGGAAAAAGGCTCTGGTTCATAGTGATCTGTTCACAGCAACAAGTAAACATAGGAGTGAAGAGTGTGATCTGTGATTCTAAAAGGACTCGTGATATTTTTTTTTTATCTGTTGCTCTTAGCAAATACTCAGTTATGTGTTTCCAAGTCCTTGCTATGCTGTTGTACAAGTGACCTACTCAGTCCTTAGCAAATATTTAGTTCTGCTTTTCCAAGTCCTTGCTATGCTGTTGTACAAGTGGCCTACAAAAGTATTCTACAGATGAGCAATTTCTAGAGTAAGAGTGACACCAAAAAAAAAAAAAAAGCAAGACTGATTAGGGAATAAAGTAAGATAGGATATAGCAGTCAACCTAGTACTGTGGTGCCAAAAGGTCATGCGAGAGGTGAGGATGACATATTATTGGCAAGTTCCTTTGGGAGATGTGCTTGCACTTCCTTGCCCTGCTGCCAGCCCTATTGATCCAACCCTTATGAGCACCAATGCCCATGAGGTTTCGTTCATTACTTGAACAGTATGTTAGGGCAGCCATATCTTCTTCAGCAGAATTTCTTCCATGAGACCACCCTCTGGACTTTATAGGGTCATTTCCAGTTATTACAAGTGTAAATAACCGGAGCAGACTCTCTTGAAAATCTGCAGGAGCAAAGGCTGTTAAGGGGATGGAGAACTGGTTTTTTGTTGTTTTTTTTCTGATCTAATACAGGCCCATTGGAGTCAATATCGTTCTTATTCATTCTTGTAGATTGTAGTTTGTTACTTCAGTTTCTAGAAATATGATGGAGGCAGAAGAAGAAGCAGAATCACAAATCATAGAATCATAGAGTTGGAAGAGACCTCATGAGCCATCCAGTCCAACCCCCAAATACAAATATAAATTTGTATTTCCTCCCCGCTCCCCCAATTTTTTTTTTGCAAGGCATTCTTCTAATTTTCAAAAAATATTCAAAATGTGTATACTAGAGGAATGTGTGAAAAAATATGTTTACTCATAAAAATAGATTTAAAATATATTTCAATGCTATTTTAAAATAGCATTAGGAAGACGTGTACTTTTTAGGACGAAAGCAATGTCCAATCTTGATAAAATAGTGAAGAGTAGAGACATCACACTGACAATGAAGGTCTACATAATTAAAGCAATGGTATTCCCCATAATAACCGATGGATGGCATAAGGAAGGCTGAGTGAAAGAAGATAGATGCTTTTGAACTGTGGTATTGGAGGAAAATTCTGAAAGTGCCTTGGACTGCAAGAAGATCAAACTAGTCCATACTCCCAGAAATAATTCCTGACTGCTCACTGGAGGGAGGGATATTAGACACAACAATGAAGTACTTTGGCCACATAATGAGAAAATGGGAAAGCTTGGAGAAGATAATGATGGTGAAGAAAATAGAAGGAAAAATGAAGAGGAGCCAACCAAGGGCAATGGAAGGTTGTTATCCTTGAAGTGACTTGCTTAACCTTGAAGGAGCTGGGGGTGGTGACAGCCAAAAGGGAGCTCTGGCATGGGCTGGTTCATGAGGTCATGAAGAGTCGGAAGCTACTGAAGGAATAAACAACAACAACAATAGAGAAATGTTCTTGTCGAAATTTGTATTAGACAAAAAGTGCATATAAACCATATACAGTCAGCCTTCTCCGTTTGATAGAGCTAGGGGTACAGAACCCCCCAAATTTAAAGAAATGTGAATAATAAAAAAAATATTTTAGAGGATCTCTTGGTCCTCCTGAATGACTTTGTGGTCAACTTCAGCTGGAGAACCTAGAGGTTCCCATCAATAGGAGTTTTCTCTAGTTAGGTACTTTTTCCAATGGAGTTGTACCTAATAAACTAGATATTCCTAGAGATAACCTTTATAGCCAAACTGCGAATAATCAAATCTTTAAAAAAAAAAGGACCAACTATACAACATTTTTATGCAAGCTTTGGAAAGGTATAAGTGATGCAGATATGGGGGTCAACGTTTGGAAAAATCAGAAACTGGACAAACTTGAATTTGAAATGTTGGTTCATTTCTACCACATCATGACCTCCTTCCACATTACCCAAGTTACCCAAGTTCATAGCTTAATCAAAGTAGGTAGGAGGAGCACAATCTATGAGTTTTTACATACCAATGGAGGTAATAGTCAAAGGAACTCACATTTAGTTATCCTTGATCATTGGTTCCCTATATGCTGCTAGAGTCAGTGATTACACCAAGTTAATATTCTGCTGCAAACTCCGAGCAGGAGGGGCCAAGATGCATCTCTTCAGAATTGCCTGCACCAAATGCACCAAGGTTAGACAAAGTGGACATATATCTCCGGTTTCTTAAGGCTACCTTTTTTTTTTACTGGAGAAGAGCTCATCTGCAAGCCCCATGCTTTGGGATTCTCTTGCAATTTGGGGATGGAATTACTCTGAAGCGTTCTAATGAAGTGTGAAATGAACATAATGTCAGTCGCCAATGCAAATGGGTCCACACCATTGTTGTTGCTAAGGGGTTGTTTTGCCTGGGAGCTAACACAGGTAATTTAAAGTTATTAACGAACACTGTTAATTAGCATCATTATGATACTGCTGCGTTGCTAGCCCTAATGCACAGCCAGATAAATAATCCTACTGTGTCAAAGTGTCTCCTGTGGAATTTGCAGGATTAGGAGAGGAACGGACACGCTGCAGTGTTCTTTCTGGAAAAGGAATGTCCTTGCAGCAGTTTTCACCTCCTTTGGAGAATGATGCCCAATAAACTCAAAGGATAGAGCAAGGACCCTGGACTTTCGGGATTAGTCTCTTCATCAAGACATCCAGAATCTTATTTATGGCTATCCCTAGATGGTTTCACTTCCCACATGCAGATTTCAGTCTGTCAAGAGATTCTGTAGTGCAAATATCATTGAACTGGGCTAGAGGTACATAACAGCACTATTGTGTTTGTACAGTGGTCCCACCAATTGCATTGAAATTTACAATTGAGAAGGAGCTATTCAGAAAAGGAGTATGAAAGAATTACAGACTAGTAAATTCAGATAGATGTTCTGTGTCTGCAATCATTATTTAGTCACAAGTGTGATCGTATTGCCACAGTGATTACTCATCCCAAACTATGTATTAACATTGCATTTGGGTTTATCCAACATGGCTCTTTTTATGTCCCATTTGGGACATAATTTTCATGTGTAAAATGTCACAGGTCCATTCAAAATAACATGGGTATGCTTTCGACATGCTGATGAATACGTGTAAATAAATACGAGGGCTATGTTTGATGGGAAAATTGCACCTGTTTTTCTAGTGACTTCTTCCTCAATTATTATTTTTTCTTCATGTCAATTCTGACTTATAAAGACCATAAAGTGAACATATCATGGGGTTTTCTTTGCAAGACTTGTTCAGAAGGATTTGGCATTGCTTTCCTTGTGGGGCTAAGAGTGTGTGCCTTGTCCAAGGTCACCTTGTGGGTTTCCATGGCTAACCAGAGATTTGAATCCTGTTCTCCCAGACTCATAATTTGAAATCCAAGCCATGAGAAACAAATTGGTGACATTTTTGATGTGCGGCTATCTGTTTAACAAATGGCAGCAGTCCAGCACTCAATGTCATAATCAAAGTGTCTCAAAAATTATCCCTGTGTAAATTGTGCATTGTACCATTATCCCATGGCCAGATCTCACATAGCTACTCTATACACAATTCCGCAACCTGGGAGATTACATAGTGAGAAAGCAGCTTCCATGCAGAAGGGGAGAGAAAGAAGGGACTTCAGTTACAGAGTTTGTATGCCTTATACAACCAATAAGGTGTAATGATGTTCTAAGAAAAAGTCTATTCATATTCAATGTTGTTTTCCCCTACTCTATTTTCTGAATGTTCTGATTGTAGATTACACATGAACAGGGAACCTGAGAGATTTATTTATTTATTTATTTACACTATTTCTATCCCGCCCATATCAGATCGAAGGCGACTCAGGGCAGCTTCCAACCTGGTGCATAGATAGTGCTGTTCCGAGATGTGCTCCCTTGCCCTCAATAAAGTTACCAGTTGTGAGACTGTATTTCTATGTAATGACTCCAAAGAATAGGATGATGCTTCAACAGTGTTGATATATACCTTCCAAAAATGAAAGAATCAACCAAAAGCCAGATATCTCACTTTCTGTCCACAAGAATATCATGTCATTTGGGCATATTTTACAGGAAGTTCAGCCACGCTTGTGCCAACTTTGCCTTCATATTGCTGTGTTAATTCAGAGTCTCTAAAATTGTTGACTTTGTGCTCTTTTTTTTTTTTTTGAGTGAAAGGATATATAAATATGATTCATCTGTTGTGCTGCAGCTTTGCAAATGCACTGGAAGAATGTCACTGTTATAACCTCCCAGCCTCCTTTGGGTATCTCTGAATACTTCTACAGAAGGCTTGCCACTTCCTTAATATTAATTATGCCAGGCATGAGAGCCAGTACAGGCATCATGATAAATTGATATAGCAAGACTCATTTTGGGTCCTGCCAGCTGGAATCCACCTCTGTAGGAATCTCTTGGTCCTCCAGGACAATGCTCTAGACATTTTTTGCCAGAAGTCATCTGGAGGACCTAGAGTTTCCTAGAGAGGATAAAGTTATCAAATAATTGAATCTACAAAAGTCCCCATCCTCATTAAAAGCCAGGTTAATTTTCAACTATATTCTTTGTCCCCAAAGAACTCAAAATGTGCCCAAATCACAATGACTTGCTTCCTCTTGCCTTCCAAACCTTTCTTCCAAAAAACCCTCCACGAAATACAAAAGAAGTTTTAAAAAGTAGCCAAAATGGCAAGTGGAAGTCATGTTGCATCAATTCAGGCATACTGGAATAGAATGGGATGGCCAACTGGGGAGGATCTGGTCCAAAAAGAAGCCTCTGTACTCTTCACAGTTTCTCAACATTGCTGTAACTTTCTGTGAAATGTATAATTGCAGGATGCAACCTAACTATATGGTAGAGAAAGAATACCAGATGACCCAAATGTTGATCGTGACAGCTATTTACGTAATGAGAGTTAGACAGGAAATGAGTTCAAGTGTTTTCTAGTTATATATCATTCACATCTTCTTTTTTCAGAGTTACAGGAAGAAAGCATAAGTATGATAGTACTTTTGTAATTAAATGTGGGAATAAAGAGAACTGCTTTAAACATCATGTTCTCTGGGATCCTTTATCACTTTATCACTTACTATAACTCCACATATATTTAGCTGAATAGCAACAGTGCTAAGAAACTCTGTTAGTGAATTGTAAAAATGCATTGCGTATCAGCATGCAATGCACGTTGGACACTTTGCTGCCTCTGCTCTGTAGTAAGTTTTCCACATACAGAAGTCCACTTACGAAATGTAAATCTCCAACAAGATTCTGTCCTATAATGCTAAACGAATGCATCTAGGAATTAATTACTTACAAAACTTAAATTTCCAACCTCTGCACCTTGTAAGCAAGTAAATGTATTGATGTCCCTGATTGTATCTTGGCCATTAAAGGATGGAATGAGATATACACCAGCCCTCTTGGAGCCACTTCTGCTCAGACTGAGTGAGGCTCTCTTCTTCAATCTGAGCAAAAAATAAAGAGCTTCTTCATTGCAGTGTGAGCAGCGACTTCAGGGCATATTTTCCAAATCAGAATGACTTCAGCGCAACCCAATTTCTTGCATTAATTACAGCAAAATGAAACAGCAGGTTTATCACACTTTCCATTAACTCTATCACAACATCTCTCAGGCTGAGGTTTCCAACAAGGGTGGTGAAGATGTACCACAGTGCTCTTTGCTAAAAGTTGTCATTGTGGTTTGAGTGCAAGAGGTGGTCTACACCTTTTGTAAGTTGGAAAAGGCCTCTGCATGTGTACAATGGTTTGTTAGCCTAAACTTTACTATGAAGTTGTATACTGGAATGGATGACCGATTTTGTATTGAAATGTAATTTATTTGATAGACCTTGAGCAGGAAGCAAGTTAGGTGTGCAGTGATTAATGTGTTATCATTCATTCCATATCCCACTTTAGAAGGTAGATTAATCAAAGTGCTTTAGTCTATAAAGCCCAAACCAATTCTGGCCCAGCTTACCTGTCCGAACGTATCTTCTCCTATGAACCATCTAGGAGCTTAAGATCGTCTGGGGAGACCCTGCTCTCCAGAGATGAACCACAGGGCCTTCTCAGTGGTGGCCCCCCAGCTATGGAACTCCCTCCCCAGGAATATTAGATTGTCCCCCTCCCTCTTGACTTTCCGAAAAAAAGTAAAGACCTGGCCCTTTGAGCAAGCTTTAGAGAATGCAGTGGAATAAATAACACGGAACTATGAATGATGAACATGGAATGGCCAGACGATGTTACTGGATAACATTTTTAACAGGATGACACCAATGATTATATGTTTTAATGGTTTTATATATATATTATATTGTAATGTTGATTATTTTTAATGGCACTTTTATGAATACCTGGCATCGAATTGTGCCAATGTGTAACCCGCCTTGAGTTGCTGTATGGCTGAGAAAGGAAGGGTATAAATATCGTAAATAAATGAATAAATAATCTCTCATCCCACTTTTTAGCTATTTTTAAACTAGTCCAATTTCTCTTCCCTTCTTTTACTTTCCTCCTTTGTCTTTGACTTATTTCAGTTGTTGCAAACCAAGCTGAAAGCGCATTCAATTAACAGGGATGAGAGGAAAGGATTTTATTTTTTGTCATGTCAGGAGCGTCTTGGGAAACTGCAAGTCGCTTCTGGTGTGAGAGAATTGGCCGTCTGCAAGGACGTTGCCCAGGTGACACCTGGATGATTTGATGTTTTTATCATCCTTGTGGGAGGCTTCTCTCATGTCCCCGCATGAGGAGCTGGAGCTGATAGAGGGAGCTCATCCGTCTCTCCCCGGATTCTAACCTGTGACCTGTTGGTCTTCAGTCCTGCTGGCTCAGGGGTTTAACCTACTGCGCCACTGAGGGCTCCAGAGGAAAGGATGGAATTGTGTCATTCCCTATAGACTCAGCAAAGTGTTACAGTCTCTCTTAGGCTATGTATTCTTATAACTTACACCATCGTGTCCACGCTCTGATTGGTCGCATGTTACCCAGTTGTAATTTGTAAAATGTTGGGATTCTTTTTGTCATTCAAGCTAACAATTTAGGAAGAGGATAAAAATACAGGATATAGTGTTGGTTTGGGGCCTCATCAGATGGGCAAAATTGCCCATCATACAGCACTTTCACTTCACTTGCGGCATGCAGCCCGCCAGCTCCCATCCCACAACTCAAACAAAGCACAGACCTGGAATTGTTTCTGCTTGAAACATTCTTGAATATTTTGAGTACAGACGTACATACTGTTTAACTGAATGCAACATTGCATTTATTTACAATAGACCCAACACAAGGTGGAAATGTGATGCTCTTAGTGGTATGATGATTGATTTTTTTTAATGAACTCATGTTATTATTGTGTTGATGGTTGCTGGACTGCAGGATCACTATTATATATATATAAACTTGAGTTACACATCCATAACTGATTGGTATTCACAATCACTGTGTATCCATGATCATTGCAATGATTTAGGGAATATGCAGAGATTATAAAAGTTTCCCATCCCTCACAGTAGTCATTTCAAGCTACCAAGGTCTCAACTTCAAATCTCCCATAATTCCCCACCCAAGATGTTTGACATGGAGTAATCATCATAAAAAAACATTTTGCAAGCTGTGGCCAAACTTCTGTGTCAGTTACATATTCAGTATATTTAACTAAATAATTTGGGTCATGTGATTATAATTGATGTTTTAATGCTACGTTTTTAATAAGTTTGGTTTTAACTTTTTATTTACTGGTTGGTGGGTACGAGAGAGAGGGCCTTCTCGGTGGTGGCCCCCGTCTCTGGAATGCCCTTCCAAGGAAAATAAGACAGGCCCCATCTCTCCCCTCTTTTCGTAAGAGCCTGAAAGCCTGGTGGTTTAAACAAACCTTTGAGTACGACTAATTCTATCTTAGCCCCAGATACTGTTAAAATTGGTCATATCTTTTTCTACCAATTACCCAGGTTACTTTCTTCTATTAGGCCCTGGAAATGTACAGCTATAGACTGTACATTTCTGGGCCCTCTAAAATTGCACTAGCCTCAGCCTGGCCTTTTAAATTGCCTTGAACAGGCAGGATTATTTTAAATATATATATGTGCTATTGTGGTTGTTCATGCTTATATTGTCTTGTTAATTTTCTGTTTTTTCTGCCTTCTTTGTATGTATTGATTATGTTATTTGGAAACCGCTCTGAGTCCCCTTGGGGAGATAGAGCGGTATATAAATAAAGTTTTGCTGTTGTTGTATCAATGTATTAATATATGGAATTGAATTGTTGCTTTTGTAAAGCTGCCCTGATTCCCCTGCAGAGTTGAGAAGGGCAGGATATAAATGTGGTAAATAAATAAATAAAATTTTCGTGGTCCGACTCGCACCCTGGAACCTGACGGAAACGTCTTTGAACTCTATTCCAACTACTGGTAAAGCAGGCCTTCTCTCCATGCAACCGATGCCCAGTAGAGTAGGTTGGGTGGTGACAGTGACAAACTTATAATCATGGCAAAGTGACTTCCATATTTATGAAAAGTACTTAGTCACAATTTTGATATCATTACCATAATAGTAACACCCCTACCCCAAAGACCACATTACTTGGCTTCAGCTGCAATGGAAGAAAAAGCTCCATTCTGTTGGTGAGAGAATGGTTGAATAACATTTCAATCAGCTTTGAAAGATGTCCGAACAGGAGAAGTGATTTAATTAAATATATGACTAAGTACCTGATACTTCATTCTAGACTCTGTGTTTATCTGAAAAAGCTAAGCCATCCTCTTAGTAAATGGGAAACTGTAGTAATTGTAGTCTGAAGGAGAGATACTGAGAATGTGCATGAGAAACCAACGGATGCAATGCTGTCTGCTCAGATGACACTGTCTTGCCCTGGTGCTGCAGCTGATCCATGCGCTGACATGATTCCAGCCTCCCATGATTGATGGTGCTGTGTCTGTCATGCAGCCTCCTTCCAAGAGTGTCCATTTGTATCCCTGTAGATCCTTATCTCACTAATGTAGCAAGCTAGGCTTATCTCTTCCTGAGGCCTCTTCGGCACCGAAAAGAAATCACCTCCGTTATTTATGTATTTCTGTCTCCAGCTCGTCGAATCTATTTTCTTACACTTCCAATTATCTTTTATAGAGATCAACTGGAGGATAGGCCGGGCCCATAATGACCTCAGGATTATTGGATCATTACAAGGAAGGTTCGCTAGCAAAGTGAGCCTGGCGTTCATCCTTTTCATATTTTTTCCTCTCCTTATTATTTCCCCATCTTTACAGTCGTGTATGCAGACTCTGTTCCCCTCTCGCCCTGTATTCGTGGTGTTTTATCATCTCCGTCCTGCTGCTTTTTTCTTCAAAGCAGAAAAAGGCTTTTGCAGTTAATGCAATCATTTCCTCACTGCCTCAAAATATTTAGCATTCTTAGAATAAGGAAGAATACTTATGATTTGCAAGAGACAAAAATGAGCACTAGGATTCCTTGAGAGGCCCGATTGATACCTCTAAACAGCCGTACCCCATGTCATTCTGTTAATATGACATGAAAATGACCGGAAAGACGTGTGTGATGGTTTCTTTTGGATGTTTTCAATCACAATAGCCTCACTGAACTTATCCAAAGTTTGATGATTTCTTATTTAAATGACTGCAATGTGTTATCTATGGGGCTACTTTTTGAAATTGTGAGAGATAAGACCCAAGTCCTGTTGATGACTTAAATTAATATAACCCCCAGGCCTTGCAGTATAGTAGTTTGAGTGTTGGACTATAACTTTAGGACAGTGGTTCTCAACCTTCCTAATGCTGTGACCCCTTAATACAGTTCCTCATGTTGTGGCGACCCCCAGCCATAAAATTATTTTCGTTGTTACTTCATAACGGTAATTTTGCTACTGTTATTAATCGTAATGTAAATATCAGATACCCAGGATGTATTTTCATTCACTGGACCAATTTTGACACAAATAACCAATATGCCCACATTTGAATACTAGTGGGGTTAAAAGGGGGATTGATTTTGTCATTTGGGAGTTATAGTTGCTGGGATTTATAGTTCACCTACAATCAAAGAGCATTCTGAACTCCACCAATTGAACCAAACTTGGCACACAGAACTCCCATGACCAACAGAAAATACTGGAAGGGTTTGGTGGGCATTGACCTTGAGTTTTGGAGTTGTAGTTCACCTACATCCAGATAACACTCTGCAAATAATGATAGATCTGGACCAAACTTGGCATGAATACTCAATATGCCCAAATGTGAACACTGGTGGTTTGGGGAAAATAGACCTTGACATTTGGGAGTTGTACTAGCTGGGATTTATAGTTCACCTATAATCAAAGAGCATTATGAATCCCAACAACAACAGAATTGGGCCAAACTTCCCACACAGAACTCCTATGACCAACAGAAAATCCTGTGTTTTCTGATGGTCTTTAGCGATCCCTCTGACACCCCCTTGCGACCCCCTCAGGGGTCCCGACCCCCAAGTTGAGAAACACTGACTTAAATTAATATAACCCCCAGCCCTTGCAGTGTAGTAGTTTGAGTGTTGGACTATAACTTTAGGAGATGAGGTTTGAATCTCTGCTTAGCCATGGAAACCCACTGGGTGACCTCGGGCATGTCATACTTTCTCACCCTCATGTGAAGGCAATACAACCTCCAATCAAATCTTTCAACAAAATAATAATAATCAGGGTCTCCATAACTCAGAAATGAATGTACACAGTTATGACCATAACCCCCAACTATGTCAATATAAGTGCTTTCTGAACCACTCAAAATAGAGATACCATGTATCTCCTTGTGCAATACAGTTACTCTAAGTGCACAAGGGGAATTAGACTATCCTGCATGCAGTTCAACACCCATAGGGATATTTCCATATATTTTCTAGATCCTGCTTCACATCCAGATCAAGAGAGTAACATAAATATTTTCTGAGGTACATCCATTCAGCCAGTCTGTGATAGAAATTGAGCTATACCTTTAGAGTTGTCAGTATGGCTGGTGGTTAGTCCAAGAATGGGAAACTATCAAGACATACCACATGCTGTACTCTATGTTTCAGAGGAAAGAACTGGCAAAGCCACCTCTTACATATTATGGGTCTAAGAAAATGCTTATGAAATCCATGGGGTCACCATAAGTTGATAGGTGCCTTGAAGACATGCAAGCATGCACACACATGCATCACGAATAGGATTCTAGCCACACTGGCTTCCTCATTTCTGTTCTTCAATAGGCTGGTGAAGCCTTTTTTGTTATTTTGGCATGCATTTGAAGACTAGCTTCTCATAGCAGAAGGACCTTTAGTCATATGTTGTATTTTCTATATTTAGCTTTCTAATTATTTTTATTATTACTTTAATGGGCATGTTTAAATTGCTTTCACGTCTATTCATAGCTTAATTACATTTCAACTTCACTGGGATGTGCACTTTCAGCTGTGTCTGCTTTATTTTTTTTGTAATCCTTGAATCTCAAGGCTGGGTGAAAGGTGGGCTATAAAAGCTTATTTCTCCATGGTCTGAATTGCTTTCCCACTAGTAAACAGCAGCAGAAGGAGCCCCTCATGGGACTTGACAGCTGGATGTGGAACTGCACAAACAGAGCTACACACACACACAGGATCTCAGTCTAAAATTGACTGAGTACTCAATGTCATGTGTGTTTGATTAATTTGTGGGCCAGCTCTGAAATCTGCGAAGATAGTTTTAACCAACTGCATAGAAACTTAATGTTATCATGTCGCTGCTACTATAATCTTAAAGAGCCAGTATATGAAATAAGTTTTAATATTTACATTAGAAAGTGCTTATTGTACTTTTAAAGGTTGTATATTGTGTGATGGCATGGCCTATGGCTGATACAACAAACAATTCAATGTGTTATGTGTTTGATTTATTTATGGGTCAGCTTTGAAATTTGCTAAGATAGTTTTAACCAACTGCATAGAAACTTAAGGTCACTCTTCTTTATTTTTTTAGCCTTGAAAAATGTTTTGATGTCTCAGAGGGAGAAAAATAAAATAGCAAAATACTAGAGCTCTGCACAGATCCGTTTTTCAAAACAGGCTCTGGATGGTTCAGCTCTTTTGGCCCTTTTGGCCAACCGTAATAGCATGGGCCACTATTTTTTTCCAGGTGCAACAGACCACAGCTACTTTTGATTAAAGGGGAGAACTTGAACTTCCATTGAGGGCAAAGATGCATTTACAGATTGATCAGAAAAATGCTAGGAGACCTTCAAGTTCACACCAGCATTGTGTCCCACCCAGTCTATCTCTGTAAACTTCCTAGGTTGGCACGTTTCTCTCTTTCGCCCTCCATTTGTGCATCTTTCAAATTGTACAGCACCGCTGGTCACAGCTGACCTCCAGCTAGAGCTCTCTAGGGCCAGGGCTTCCCAGTTCTCTGTGTATATGCCAGAGTTTTTAAGGTTGGCTTTGAGCCCATATTTAAATCTCTTTTCCTGTCCTCCAACATTCTGTTTTCCATTCTTGAACTCGGAGTAGAGAAACTGCTTTGGGAGACGGTGGTTGGGCATCTGGACAATATGGCCGGTCCAGCAGAGTTGATGTTGGCGCACCATTGCTTTAATGCTGATGGTCTTTGCTTCTTCCAGCATGCTGACATTTGTCCGCCTATCATCCCAGGAGATTTGCAGGATTTTTTAGGGGCAACGCTGATGGAATCTTTCCAGGAGTTGCATGTGACGTCTGTAGATGGTCCATGTTTTGCAGGCATATAGCAGGGTTGGGAGGGGGGGGGGGACAATAGCTTTATGACAAGCACCTTGGTATCCTTATAGATGCCCCGGTCCTCAAACACTCTGTGCACATTGGGAAAAATGCTGCACTCGCAGAGCTCAGGCYGTGTTGTATTTCAGTGTCAATGTTGACTTTGGTGGAGAGGTGGCTGCCAAGGTATCAAAAATGGTCAACATTTTGTAATGTTACACCATTAAACTGTCTTTCTGGCATTGGAGAGGGATTGGCTGGTGACTGCTGGAAGAGCACTTTGGTTTTCTCAATGTTCAATAACAGGCTGAGTTTCTCATATGCTTCTGCGAAGGTGTTTAGATCTTGTAGGTCTTCTGAATGCGAACAGATGACGTTGTCATCACATATTGGAGTTCTATAACATGTTGTTGTAACCTTGGTTTTGGTCCTCAAACACTTTGTGCTTCATTTGGAAAAATTGGTCTAGGAGCCCAAGTGTTCGCCACCCCCCCCCCCCCAAAAAATACAAATGGCATTTCCTGCTCGTTGATTGGCCATGTAAGTGTCTGTACTAATGTCTCAAGCTGAGCTTGTACAAAGAGGAAGGAGATTATGCACAACGAAATATTGAATATTTTTGTCTGCAGTGAGCAAAGAAATAAAGACCGTTGTTTAACAATAAGAGTAAGAGTTTGGCCTGAAACTACATGATTCTTAACTGAAGCAACAGAGTGTGTAATTGCATGCATTCTTCTTCTGTTCTAGGTCAGGGATTTATAAGTGATGACGAGTATTTAGAAATCACGGGGATCACCAGAGACCAGTCGGGGGAGTATGAATGTGCCGCTGTTAATGACGTTGCAGCACCTGACATCCGGAGAGTAAAAGTCACTGTAAACTGTAAGTACTATGCCATGCATATACGTCTTCTTCATATGCAATTAATGACTTTGGGAGCATTTATAGAATGTTCCTCAACATACTCACCATGCAGTATTTTTTAAAATAATTGTGCAAAGCAGGCCACTACTGCATATTATAGAAAGAATTTGAGTAAAAATAGTTTGCTTGAGGCTGTTCTCAGAGGGAGTGTGACCCCATCGAGCACAGGTAACCACCCTATACCCCAATCAGCCCCACAACTAGCCAGGTGGACCTCTATTTTTCAGGATTAAGCTTTATTATTGTGTGTGTGTGTGATATTATATTTATATTTATTATTATGTAGATATATGTGGGTGTGTGTGTATATAATGGCTAGTAGTAAAAAGATATATGTGGGTGGGTGTATAATGGTTAGTAGTAAAAAGCAAATAAGATACTTTTCAACAATTTATTGAGCTCTTTTTTAAATGGAGTGTAAATAATAAACTCCTTTCCATCTTCCTTCTCTCTTTTTTCACTCTCATGAGCTTGTAATTATTTCTGTTTTGGAGAGAGAGAGAGAGAGAGAATCTCTCTGATGGCTAACCTTGGCACACAGCACATTAAGAAATCCTTAGCTTTCAGGTGAAGCATGCAGAAGTCTTCTATATTAATCGGCTAAGTTGATTTGAGAGAATCACACATATGCATTTCATTTATTCTTCAAGCATTTGCTTCTCTGGACAATTTGTTCTTTAAAAACTTGGAAAGTTCAGGTACTCTGAGTCCTGAAACAAGCACATGTCCAAAAGCCTCTTGGCTTTTTAGAGGAGTATTTTTTAAAGGTATAAAAGGAGAAGGCTGACTTAACTGAAAGACTATGATTAGGTTTACACTAGTGAGTCCCTCATTTTGGATAAAGTAGTCAAAATAAATTAAATATATTATATTTAATATTAAGTAATTTAATTAATTTAATTAATATTAATTTTAAAATTTTCATGTTAGGAGTGACTTGAGAAACTGCAAGTCACTTCTGGAGAATTGGCCGACTGCAAGGACATTGCCCAGTGAACGCCCAGATGTTTGATATTTTACCATCCTTGTGGGAGGCTTCTCATTTCCCTGCATGGGGAGCTGGAGCTGACAGAGGGAGCTCAATCCACTGTCCCCAGATTTGAACTGTTGTCCTGTCAATCAGCAGTCCTACCGGCACAAGGGTTTAACCCATTGCACCACTGGGGGCTCCTTAATTAAATATACTAGTCAAGTAATAAGCAGTGTTTAGAGTAGGCTAGCCCAAAATTAGCCTATTGTTGGCTTGTTATAACATTTCCCCTATATATTACCATTCTTGGGAAGAGATGGAGTACAAATTCCAAACATGTTTTGTGTTTTGGAGAGGGAATTATTTATATTCACTCTTAAAAATAGCTATCAATGCTCAGCATGAATACCATATGGCCAAAGATAGAGCTATAGTGACATGGCTACAATCACTACCCCAGTTTGACCCACCTGAATCCCACCTTAAAAGCCAAGCAGCTGCACCAACTGAAAGAAATCTGTGGCATTGATGAATGTAACACTTTTATTTATTTATCGTGTCAGGGCAACCAGTCGATTATATTACATTTCTAACAGAACAAAGCAAACAAACAGACAAAATACAAAATTTGTGAGTTTGGTAGTTGATTAAATGTCCTTTGACCAGTATCTGGCCACTTGGAGTGCTTCTGGTGTTACTATAAGAAGGTCCTCCATTGTGCATGTGGCAGGGCTCAGGTTGCATTGCAGCAGGTGGTCTGTGGTTTGCTCCTCTCCGCACTCGCATGTCGAGGATTCCACTTTGTAGCCCCATTTCTGAAGGTTGGCTCTGCATCTCATGGTGCCAGAGCACAGTCTGTTCAGTGCCTTCCAAGTCACCCAGTCTTCTGTGTGCCCAGGGGGGAGTCTCTCATTTGGTACCAGCCATTGGTTGAGGTTCTGGGTTTGAGCCTGCCACTTTTGGACTCTCGCTTGCTAAGGTGTAACACTGAAGGAGGATGAATTTGCCCCCTTCGTGCTGGTGTAATAAGCAATTGTGACAGGACTTCAAAGGGATTTTTTTTTGGGTGGTGGGCGGGGGAAGTATTTGTGATCATGGCAATAGTGCCACAGTTATATGTGCAAATAGGAAAATGTATTATTTATTTATGTATTTCACTTTTACGCCACCCTTCTCCCCACAAGAGGGGACTCAGGGCGGCCTCACATAAGCACCGAACGATGCTATCATCATATAGATCATAAACAAATACATTAAAACATTAAAACAATTCATTAAAACAGTAAATTAGTCATGCCAGTTAAACCAAATCCAAGTCTGGAGTTAAGCCAATGTCGCAGTATTCAAGTTTTCATTCCAATTGCTGCTGTCCACTAATCCAACGCCTGGTCCCAAAGCCAAGTTTTCAGTTTTCTTCTAAAGAATAGGGGAGAGGTGGCCAACCTGATGTCCCTGGGGAGAGAGTTTCATAAGTGGGGGGCCACTGCTGAGAAGGCCCTGCCTCACGTTCCCCATCAACCACGTTTGCGACAGTGGTGTGATTGAGAGCAGGGCCTCTCATGAAGATCTTAAACTTAGTGATGGTTCGTAACAGGAGATATGTTTGGACAGGTAGTTTGGACCAGAACCGTTTAGGGCTTTAAAGATTAAAACCAGCACTCTGAATTGTACTTAGAAGCTGATAGGCAACCAGTGGAGTTGGAGTAACAAAGGAGTTATATGCTCCCTGTTTGCCACTCCAGTGAGCAACCTGGCTGCCGACCGTTGGAGTAGCTGAAGCTTCCGGGCAGTCTTCAAAGGCAGCCCCACTAGAGTGCATTGCAGTAGTCTATTCAGGATGTAACAAGAGCATGAACCACCATGGTCAAGCCAGATTTCCCAAGGTACGGGTGCAGCTGGCACACAAGTTTTAATTGTGCAAAAGCTCTCCCGGCCACTGCCGAGACCTGGGGTTCCAGGCTCAGCAATGAGTCCAGCATCACTTTCAAGCTGCGGACCTGCGTCTTCAGGGGGAGTGTTACCCCGTCAAGTACAGGCTGTAACCCTAAACCCTCTTCAGCCTTGTGACTGACCAGGAGTACCTCTGTCTTGTCTGGATTCAGTTTCAATCTGTCTGCCCTCATCAAGATTGTAAGTCTTGTTTATGACATGATAAATATCAAACAGGGGGTCAGCCAGAATTCTAGGTCCATCACTGCACTTTGTTTGCCGATTCTGATACATAACCATGAACATACACACATAACTGAAACTAACACAACATTCCATGGTCTGGCTAAAGTGGGTTATATAAAGTATGCAGACTTAGGTGACATGTGATTTGGTTTTGTTGTCACATTGACCATCCCTTTCTGTCATTTGCATGGAAACCTGATTGGTTGCTGAACAAGTCTGGACTGTTCTTCCTTCCCTCCGCAGACCCTCCATCCATCGCCAATCCCAGGAACACTGGTGTTTCAGTTGGACAGAAGGGGATCCTACGTTGTGAAGCCTCTGCTGTCCCCGTAGCAGAATTTCAGTGGTTTAAAGAAGAAACCAGGTGAGCAGGTTTTAGAGTTTGCCAACCTAGCTTGAGAAGGGCAGATTTACATCCTTGGCATGGAGCGATTTCTTTGAGCCAAGAAATGTACCAGATTAGCAGGGGTTACCTTGAACCACCACAGCACAGTCCTAAAAATCCTTTAAATTTCAAGCATAACCCTTGTGCGGGCATGCAACATAATAAGAATTCCTTGAAGCATGACAGATTGAACACAGAATACTGAATAATCATATACACCCTGATATAGCTTTGTCTCTAGGCAAAGGCCTTCAATATATCAGAAGGTTGCAATTTCACACTGGCTTTAAGTCCAGTCTGGAAGTCCAAATAAAACCCTACAATAGCATCACGCTCAGATAAAAATATAGTTCTGTTTATAATCATGAGACACTCCCTTCCCATCTACTCCATCTCCATCCCATAACTTTTCCTCCCTCCATTACAACTCCTACCTCTGTGTAAACACTTTCTATTGGGGATGTCTGCAGAGAATGTCTTGACAAGCTACAGGGTGCAGCAGCATAACTTCCTTTTTCAAAAACTTAATAAAACCCATTGTATGAATCAGAAAATTATATACTGTAGGTGCATACCTAAAGTTTTGTTTTACGTAGTTTTGAAGATCAAATTAGATAGGTGACGTCCCCCATTCTCCATACACTGAGTAAACCGATTTCTGGCATTTGTCATGACTCTTGCCAGCATAGCAGGCATTATGTTGGCAATTTCTTCCTGGATGTCAGTCTTCAAATCTTGCAAGGTCCTTGGACAGTTCACATAAACATGGGATTTAAAAAAAAGCCATAGAAAAAAATCACAAGGGGCCAAATCTTGAGAGCGGACCGGCCACTCCAAATCCCCCCTAATTGAGATGAGGCACTCTGGGAAGTGTTCCCTCAAAACAGCCATCGATGCTCTTGAAGTGTATGCAGTTGCACCGTCTTGTTGGAACCAAATGTCCCCTAAGTCCAATCCATCTAGCCGTGGGAAAAAATTCCTGTAACATTTTACATACCGGTCCAAATTCATTGTCACTGTGACTTCATTTTCCTCAAAGAACCAGGGACCAATAATTCCACCTGAGGAAATTGCACACCACACTGTGATTTTAGGTGAATGCAAAGGCCTTTGATGCAATTAGCAAGGATTATTGTCAGCCCAGTAGCACATGTTATGTTTGTTGATGGATCCACACAAATGAAAGAGGGCTTAATCACTAAAAAAAACCAATAGCATCCTCAGGAATGACTTCGAGAAGAACCTCACATGCGTTCCTCCGAGAATTGAAGTCATGTTCAGAAAGTTCCTGCACAATCGCCATCTTGTAAGGATGAAATGAAGATCATCATAAAGAATTCTCCTCACAGAACGATTGGAAAGTCCAAGGGCAGACACATGCTTGCGTGCAGAACACTGTGGTGATCGCAACATTGAAGCTCTCACTGCCTCAATGTTCTCAGGTGATCTAATGGGCCGAGGGACTCCAGTTCTTCCTTGCGTTGCACTTGCAGTTTGTCTGAATGTAGTGACCCATGTCACAATTGGTTTCCGGTCCGGGACAGGGGCCAATGGGGCTAAATTAAAGCGAATCCGAAAGGCGCGTTGGATTGCAATCACAAAACACCTGTTCGAAAAGTAGGGCTCAATGGCAAAAGCACGCTCCTCACTGTTCCAACGCACAATGGCGACTGAACTGTGTCAGGACAAAACTTTATACTCCCGCCTCTCGAACGAGACCACTAGCGCCCCACTACGTCTTCAACTGACTGAATGGCACGCATTTTAAAAAAGGAAGTTATGCTGCTGCACCCTGTATAACACTCCAATGAAAATACGGTCAATGACCACATTTGGCTCAAATTTGGTCATTTCTCAAAAGCTATCTTTCCCCTTAAAATCAATATTTTAGCTCAGAAAACTGTGATAAGGAAATTATATACTCTTTCAGACTATGTGGATTAATATATATTCCTCTTTTACCCTCCCTATAGATTAGCCAATGGGCTGGATGGAGTGAGAATTGAGAACAAAGGTCGGATGTCCACACTAACCTTCTTCAATGTGTCAGAGAAAGATTATGGCAACTACACTTGTGTGGCCATCAACAAACTGGGAAACACCAATGCCAGTATAATCCTGTATGGTAGGTACATAGGTAGTTGACTATGTGGAGTTTGCACACTATATACTTTTGCTTGTGATGATGGGCACATTGGGCTAAAAGCAGATAAGTCTTGGCACTAAGCATTTTAGACCAAGAAACATGTCAGTGCAGCTTGAAACAGTCTTTGACGTCAACAATTAAAATAGTTTGTAGTGAAGCAAAGGGTTCAAATACTTGGTCAGTGCATCATACAATTTTATTTAGATTGAAATCTTCATGATGGATCAAAGTCAGGAGACTTACATATTAAAATTAGCGGGGAAATTACACACTTTCATTTTGCAAGGATTGGTATGTTTACCTTTTCCATTTTTCATCTTACTGGAAACTGGATCTGGGGAGGAAAAATGTCTTAATGGAAACAGGATGGGTATGGTAAGTTCTCATATTTTCAGAGTTCTTAAGCAGTTTGAAATGAATGCTTTATTTTTAATGTATTTTGTTGTTACACTTTCCCTTCTATCAGGGCTTGTTTCAAGATATAATTTGGGGTTTGATGGCTAGCCGAAGACATGTTAGTTCATGCATTTGCAAGTTAGAGGCCAACCAGTGTGCCAATGGAGCCTTAGCAAACCCAAGGCATTGTTCTAAGAGTCTATTGTCAAGACAGTGGGTTATGTTAATTATTAACTAATAAACCCCTATAGTAATGTTACATGTTGTCATTCCTGTCACATCCATATAATCATTGCTGTGATCTCTGTTTATGTAAAGCAGGTCAACTTTCTAATAATTCCATTTGTTCTTTCATTCCTTCACTCACTCACTCAGCTGTCTGAAAATATGAACTACATTTTTTCCTTTCCTGTTTTCTCTCCTCTCCCTGTGTGCCCATTGTGTCTTCTGTTTTAGAAATAAGTCAACCTACAGCACTGGCAGGTTGGTACGAGCATGGTTCCTTCCTTCTTTTGCTTGCAACATACCAAATGCCGCTTTGCCATAAAGGAAAAGGGCTGCTTCCCACACAGACATCAGTGCATAGGGACGTCTGGCTGATATGTTCCGGGAAGGAAGGAACTAAGGCAGTGCTTTTAAAAATGCAGCTTCAGGGAATATTTTTGCAGCAGGTTAACATAAAAAGCAACTGGGTGTGCATTGCGGCTGGCAGAGCAACTGTTGGAAACTCCCTATGGACCACCAGTCAGAAGGTGTTGCTTGCCACTTCCATCATCACACCAATTCTCTGTCCTACATTCCCACCTGACATGCTGGAATGAGAGTAAAGAGCTAGCCTGAGTATCACGCATGAGTAGTGAAGCCACTGCTGCCATCTAAAACTTTGTGCCAAGCTCCAGCCGTGAATCCAAACCCACAACCTGTTCCTATGCAAGATTCCTGCTTAAGATCGATAAGGAATCTGATTTCAGTGTGAGGTTTGACAGTCTTCCCATGATACTGTTTGCAAATCAGGCACAGTTCACAATCTGGGATCCTCATGTTGCTGGTCAGTTGCAGCCAGAATGAGGGAATATGCACATTTCAAGTGCACAGAAAAATCTGATTAAACACACTTGACTCAATGGCAGAATCAAACCAAACAACCGATATATTTCATCGTGCACACAAAAAAAATGTATATCTTTCAAAGGGAAAAATAGCTGCTTTAACAATACATTTTGTATGTGACTGCTATAAATTATTATTTTCCAGAAAAGTGAATGAATATTGAAACAAAAAAAAATCTTCAAAATATGCATGAGATCAATTGGAATTGCCTCCAGTACTAATCTGTTAATCTGAAAAGATAGCAAGTAGACATGGACAGAAGTAAGTGTGTGTGTGTGTTAAAACAAACCATAGTCTTTTGGCCACAGAAATTGTGGATAAAATGCCTCCTGGAAATAAAACAGTGTTCTTATTACATTTCTATCACCATCTGGAAAATTGTTGGCTGAGGAAGTTGTTGTAGAAGATATACAACAAAGAACAAACCTGCAAATAAGCAATGCAATCTGTGAGCCCTTACCCTTAATTTGAACCTCTGGGCATACTGCCTTTGTTTACCCAGAACCAGAGATTTTGGATACCTTTTGGCCTTGAAGGCTTGGAGTCAGTGACATCTGCCTGCCTCTTTCCTGGGGTTCAAGTTCTTCTTGTTTCTTCACATCCCATCAAACATCTGACCTCATGCTGGTCTTTCGGGGACTTCCTGCACTGTTTTGCCTGATCCAGTGCTATTGCAGGGATGCTACTTCCGTAATGAGCCAGGAATTTCCATGTAGCTACCATTGCCTTTCGTCTTCTTCAGAGCTTTACCAATAGTATATAATATTGGACCAGAGAGTGAAGTGAATCTCTTGGGTTTGCCAAAAGGAACCACCCCCTACCACAACAAAGCCCAACTTCACTCCTAGATTGCTAGGTCATTTGTGGAATGTATTCCTGAGCAGCTTCAGGGAGCAAATGGAGCATATCTTGTATAAGGTTTTTCATATAACCTGATCCAGAGCTTCCCTGCAATAACACTGAAATTCAAAATCTCAACTCTTTCAATCCAGCCGTGAGTGCAAGACATGGAAATCTGCTCAGTTCTCAGAAGTTGGCATATACATTTGTCTGTTCTGTTTTTCAGCAAATAAAAAGGCCTTTCTCCTTAAATGAGGGTCTCTTCTCTCCCCCAACATTTTGTTATGAAGGAGGAGGTGAATCACAGATCTGTTTTCTTTTGGCTGACAGCAGCACCAATGAGTTCTGTTATTTTTCTCACAAACTGAAAAAAATGTCAACCTATTAGGAAAAAATGCAGACATTTCACATTTTATTTCTGATGAGTTTTCTCTCCTCTCCCCCGCCTCTCCAAATCATCGGCATCTGGTTATTAGTCGTTGAATTGCTAGTTCTTCTGACACAGTTCAGTATTTGCTAATGTCAGTGGAGACAAGGAGAAGTGTGTGTATGTGTATTTGTGTTTCCCATTGCTTTAGAGGAAAGTGATTGTCTTTGACTTCACACTTGAATTACCTTTCTGATCCCTGAGGGGGGTGATGGGGGAGCTCTTCAAAATGTATGCGATCTGAGCCCTAAATGCACATTAGGCATCCTTGATTTTCAACCAGCCCCTATCGATATTTACAGAACACTGCATTTCACCCCCTTCTGCTTAACAACGTGCATTTGAATAGCTGTACAAAGATTGTCTGGGTAGATGCTTGTGAAGACAATGCTGCATCCTGTTGCAATTAAGCAAAATAAAAGTTCTGTTTGCAGTGCAACAATTTGCTAAGCTGTTTTTTTAATTGCAGAGAATGGTTTCGTCGCTCTCTACTTATCCAGGAACACATGAGCTAATTAGATTCCCTCCTGCCATTATTTTTAATTTTTTTGCCATTACAATAGCTGTTATCCCTTTGTCTTAAAATTAATGAGGTTAGAAAGCTCGCACCATGCTTCCTTTTAAAGTTCAGATTATGGTTGAGCACTCAGAATTTCACTTGAGGTATAATGCACTGATCCCTTTTCTTCCCCTTCTTGTTTCTTGTTTCTTGAAAATAACCTCTGCCTCAGTGTTTCTCAACCCACCTAATGCCACGACCCCTTAATACTGTCCCTCATGTTGTGGTGACCCTCAACCATGAAAAATATTTTTGTTGCTATGTCATAACTGTAATGCTGCTATCGTTATGAAGCGTAATATAAATATCTGATATGCAGGATGTATTTTCATTCACTGGACCAAATTTGGAACAAATACACAATATGCCCACATTTGAATACTAGTGGGGTTGGGGGGATTGATTTTGTCATTTGGGAGTTGTAGTTGCTGGGATTTATAGTTCACCTACAATCAAAGAGCATTCTGAACTTCACCTATGATGGGATTGAAGCAAACTTGGCACATAGAACTCCCATGTCCAAAAGAAAATACTGGAAGGGTTTGGTGGGCATTGACCTAATACTCAATATGCCCAAATTTGAACACTGGTGAGGTTGGGATTGATTTTGTCATTTGGGAGTTGTAGTTGCTGGGATTTATAGTTAACCTACAATTCCTACATTCGGAACCCCACCAATGATAGAATTGGGCCAAACTTCCCACACAGAACCCCCGTGACCATCAGAAAATACTGTGTTTTCTGATGGTCTTTGGCGACCCCTCTGACAACACCTCATAACCACCACCACCCCCCCAGGAGTCCCAACCCCCAGGTTGAGAAACGCTGCTATACCTCTTGCCACACTTTATTTAAAAATCCTGGCATAATTTCTTTTAAGTGAGCTGTGAGAGACAATGTCATCCTGTTTTGAATTGATCTCCTAGCACTAGAAATCACTCTTTTTTGTGGGTTAGAGAAAAAAAAGTTCCTCCCTGTAGTTTTAGCATTTCTTCATTTGCAGATGTTAGCTATATGTATGTTTCCTGGCTAGTATCCTATATCACAGTGATAGATTTGTAACCTAGTGTCATGAATCTGGAAATGTTATGTATTCATAATTGTGACAGTATGGCCTAAGAATATCATCACGTTGCACTGGAGAACCTAGAAAATTGGCTACAGAAGACATATTTTGCCACATGTGAATAAATGAAACCATTAATATTACTACCAATGGTGTTACAATGATATTACTATCAAAGCCCTAAACAGTTCCAGCCCAGGCTACCTGTTGGAACGTATATTCCCCTATGAACCAAAATAGAGACTAAGATCATCTGGAGAGGCCCTTCTCTCGATTCTGCCTGCCTCACAAGTACGGCTGACAGGGATGAGAGACAAGGCCTTCTCAGTGGTGACCCCTCAGTTGTGGAACTCCCTCCCTAGCTACATCAGATCAGCCCCCTCTCTACTAGCCTTCAGGAAGAGAGTCAAAACCTGGCTCTGGCAGTAGGCTTTCAAAAATTAGGGCAATACAGTATTCCGAATATAGAATTATGTGCAATCTGACCTTGGAATGGCCTTAGACCTTGAATTCTGGATGGTGTGTTTTTAACTTTGTCTGTATTTTAATCATGTCTAATATGTTGTGATTTTAAACTATTTTTAGGTGAATTTGTTGTTTTGAGGCACTGTGTATGTGCCATTGTAAGCTGCCTTGAGTCCCCATGCTGGGGTAGAGAAAGGCAGGGTATAAATAAATATGGTAAATAAATAAATACCATAGATGATGATGTTGTACTCTACAAGGCCCAGATTTGTTTTGGAAAAAGTGTGGCAGGCGATTAGGAGAAAATCTCTGCTCAAAGGCATTCTTTTTTAGGGTAAGAAGTGGCAAAGGGAAAAGAACGCTGTGAAATTAGCCAAGAACGTGTATTTGAGGTAAATTTTGGCTCAGTTCTGGAGAGAACTGAGGGATTCAAATTGCAATGGGAAATATTCTATTGGCAGGTTTGTTTTGGAAAGATTAGAATCACTGATCCGTGGTAACCTTCATCCTTTCAATGTAGGCAGAGGAGAGACATTTTCTGTTGCTTTGTTTAGATGGAAAATAAACATGAAAAAAGCAAATTTCTCATTATGCAGCACAGTATAACACAGACAAATATTTGGCCATCATTCTGTATGGTTTCAAGCTACAGAATAGCTTCTGAAATATCAGATAGGGCTACTGATGGGGCCAGCTGTGGCTTTTCATATGTTTCTGACAGTATATTTCTTTGAATTTATTTGATTGCTACCAGGTATTGTATCTTAGAAGCTCACCTTAAATTTCTCATAAGCATAATTCATACCTCCATACTAACTTACTGACACAATTTCAGTGGCCGTCATTTGGTTTCTGGACAGAATTTAAAGTTCTGCCTAAGAAACTTGAAGCCTACATGACTTGAAGACTTTGAAAAACCATAGTCAAAATCTTGCTGGTGAGATAGATAGATAGATGGATAGATAGATAGATAGATAGATAGATAGATAGATAGATAGATATAGATAGATCAATAATAAATATAATAAAAATATGTTTGTTTGTGGGATTAATATAACTCAAAAACCACTGGACAAATTGACACCAAATTTGGACACAATACACATATAAGGCCAACGAGTGACCATCACACTCAAAACACTGAAAAACACAACAGAAGAGACTTAAAAAGCTAACAAACCACAAAAAATACATTACAACAAATGCACAAAACCACATATATATCCGCAAACACATATACACAAATATATACACGCACAAAACACATATACACAGCCTGGGCCACAGCAACATGTGGCAGGGGATGGCTAATACACACACACACACACACACACACATAACAGGAGCACTAAGGAATTGTGAAGATGCATAATGGCACATCAGCAAGAATGACCAGTGTACAACAGGACCAATGTATATTTGTGGGCAAGACACAATGTTTTGATGCCATGCTCTTTAATGCACAACAATTCTATTGTGAATTGTTTTTCAGCTTTTTTAAAAAAGCACTTTAGTTTAATTCTTCTTGAAATGTCATTAAATAGGACAGTTTCCTAGACTAGATAAGCTGCATAGTTTCTGAAGACATGAGACAGACAATTCCACAGATTGCCCTCTCTACCCATATTAGCAGGGAAAATGCAAAGATAATCAATATCTCACAATTTTTCAGTAATAGTTTACATTTTCTGCCTGGGTGTCACCTCACAGCTTGGAAAAATTACAACACCCTGCCCCCCCCCCCCCCCCGCCCCACAATATTCCCCTATGTAGTGGCTATCTTGGCTAGAGAAGGGCTTCTTAAACTTTTTCACTTGCACCCCCTTTAGGCCGAAGAAATGTTAACATGACCTTGGGTATATCTATATCTATATACTGTATCAATCTAAAAAGCAAAAATATGTAGGTTTTCCAAGATGGCTCCCACATCCAGAGAGACCTATAAATCCCTCCAACAATGGATCTGGACCAAACGTGGCACAAATACCCTGCCACCCATGACCAATTTTACATACTGGTGGGTTTGAGGTGGGGAATAGGGATGGACCCTGAATGATGGGAGTCATAGTCTATTTATTTATTTATTCATTTATTTCAGGTATATTTACCCCGCCCTTCTCAACCCCCTAGGGGGGATTCAGGGCGGCTTCCATCCGGCACATATTCAATACCTACAATTAAATACAATAAAATGCACAACAAACAGTAATTATAAATAATTAAAACATTGAGTTAATACAATAAAATCTACTAGAAAAGATGCCAGCCTGGTGGCCATCGTTTCGCCGAGTTCTGTAATTATTGATTCCATTCAACTTATCATAATCCGTTTCTATAGCTCTTGTCATCATTGTCCTTGTCAGTCTGCCAGATTACCCAAAGGCCTGGTCACATATCCATGTTTTTAATTTCCTTCTAAAGGAGAGGAGGGATGACGATTATCTAATTTCCCCGGGGAGTGAATTCCACAGGTGGGGGGCCACCACCGAGAAGGCCCTGTCCCTCGTCCCCTCCAGTCTCGTTTGTGACAAGGGCTGGGCCGAGAGCAGGGCCTCTCCAGAAGATCTTAAATTCTTAGGGGGGATGTAGAAGGAGATACGTTTGGACAGGTATGCTGGGCCAGAGCTGTCTACCCACACTGAAAGACCTTCTCACCCTAGGGGGTGAGAAGGGCGGGGTAGAAATGCCTGAAATAAATAAATACTGCCAGAGAGCCATATCTATTTCCAATGAGACCATTCCTAAGATCCAAAAACAAATTCTAACTTTCTAATATTAGTCGCATTTTACTAATCTCCAAAGCTAACAATAAACAAATGTCCCGCTCATTATCATAACTAGTAACTATTTTGTTCATCTCAACAGGTTCGCCAATCTTCATCAGCCATTGTCATCTTTCTTTATCTTTCATTCTCTAGGCACGAGCTGTTCCCGCTTTTCTCTTTCCCTCTATATGTTGGTCATGTTAACAAACTTCTTCCTGAATAAAGTCCATTGACAGAAAATCAAACCACGAGTTTACTGTCTTACAGGGCTCACCACCATATCTCTATAAAGGTTTGTCTGACTGGCTCCAAGAAAATCCTGTTAACAGGTCTCATCCTCCATACCACTAAGATCTTTGTATGCAACTTCCACAAAGTCAGCATCTTAAAACAAATACCTTCCAGCAGCTGTTTTAGCAGATCTTTCTTTTAATTCTATAGTAAATGATTCTTTATCAGGCATAAACTTTAAAAAGTATTTACATCATATATAAGACGGTCCTGACCAGAACATGCCGATCTAATTGCTAGCACACTTCCTATACAAATTAATTTAAAAATCCAAATAAGATGGACCAGTGTTGTATAATAACAGATTGCAAGTGTATATGAATCCCATGCAGGGAACTCAATGCACTCCTATGATCATTACAACTTAAATGCATAACTCAAAAAAGATATGACCAAGAACTTGGCTTCAGATTTAAAAAAAATAGATTTTTGATGGATCAAGAGAGGCATTATTATTATTTTGGTCAACAGTCTGTTTCCTATAGTCACCAACTGGCAACCTTTGGGGAGACGACATTTGGTAACAAATGCAATGGCTCTTACTTATCCTTGCTCATAAGTGATATTTTAAGACACATTTAATTTAAGATGGTTATTTATATCTTCTCCCAAAAATCACAAAGGAAATTTATGAACCCCTTCTCAACAATCACACATTCATTTTCAAAATAGGAATGTAATTATTCACAAAATGTCTTGTTGAAGAAGGCAGTGAGTAATTTGCATAATTTCTTTCCAGTGTAATAATGTCTTTCTGCTTATAAAATAACCTTTAGAAACATAAAATGTGAAATAACTCCACAATTATAACATTTTCTGGACAGAAAATAATGCTTTGCATAAAATACATTTTGGTCAGAAAATTCTGTTTCTATGCAAAATACAACAATGTGAATTTTCTGCAGAGTCAGTCTCAAACTGAAAAGATGCTCATCAGTCACAGATTCTTCTTGTCATGGTTTTTCAGTGCTTGAAAAAATGTGTTCCTTAATCATTTTCTGAATGTTGTGAATATTCTTGCATCCTTAGTACAGCCCATACAAATGTTTCTTTAGATTTCATAGAGGCAAAGAAGCCAGTGCTGTCATTTGAGAAGGAATACAATACCCTTCTGCCATAATGCACAAAAGTGCTCTGTGTACCTGCTGTCCAGTCAGCTATCAAAGCCTTAACTGTTGCAGGAAAACCTTGGAGCTCCCAATTCCATGGTTATTTCCTTTCAATGGAACATAGACTAGATATCCTTGGAGAAGGAGAAACGTACACGTGGAAGTATGTCACCTGGAAGCACCTAAGATGGAAGGCTGTCTTCTATAAAGTCACCTACTCTCTACGATCATAGATAAGCTTCAAGATGTCTACATTGAGCAAGTGATGGGACCATCCCAATTAATGTGAAGCCTCCAATATATCTGTATTGCACACACAAAAAGCTGTACCTAAAAAAAAATCAACAACAACCCAAAGCCTCTAAACCCAAGCCCTACTAGATGCAAGGAGCTCACCAATTTTTATTTTTAAAGGAAATAAGTTACTTGAATTTCTAGGATTTTCAGCTCTTGTGCAAGCAAGAGTCAAGGTCAGCTGCTGCCAAGAAGAGCTATGTGCTTGACACACCAGCCAGTTATCAAGTTCACCCTTCACTGGGGACTCTGTTAGATTTCACTCAGATTGTCACAGACTAATCAAATCCTTTAGCAGGTTTGCCTTCCGGCTTGCGGAAGGTGGCATTGGAACAAAGTCGCTTTGTTGAGCCATTCCGAGACTTCTCTACTAACCAAAATGGAAAAGAAAAAGAAAATACAACGGTTCCTGCTGAGTAATCACACCCTTTGCTCCCTGCATGTCCACAGATGTTTGTTACAGAATCCCAAACAGATTTAGATGCCTTCTTCATGGGCTTGATTCTGCATGGCACCTGTTTAATTTTCATTTTGTTTCCTCTCTACCACAGCTCCCCCATTTTGTCTTTTGCTTTATTTGGGTTCCCCTTGTCCTCTGTCACTCTGCTCTTCTCTGTGCCTCATAACCATGGGTTTGCATGAGGCCTTCAGTCAACTGGTTGTGAATGTATATGCTGTTTTTTTACTGCTGTTCTTTATACTGTGGTTTGTATTTTTGTGTATCACTATATTGTCAGCATTTCATTTGAAAACTACAGTAGAAACTGTCAAGGAATGCTAGTTTTGAAACAAGGCAGAGGGAAAGATATATCCCAGTGTGAAGAATTTATGTGCAGAAATGCTATGGTTGAGTGAAAATAATCTCCCAGATATCTCCATCTTACCTTTCGGTAGTGAAATGGAGTATTTTGATAAATATTTACCTCTGACAGTAAAATATTTTCCAACAACTGCAATATATATATATATATCTCAAAAGTCTGGCTTAGTAAATAGCAAATGGGATAATATCAGACCATCTTTTGTCATATGGTTAGTGTCATATCCTCACATCCTACACTGCCACTCAGGAGCAGTAACCTAGTTACGGAACCATAATTATAATTGTTTCATACTCAGCCATGTTCTATATTTATGATCATGGTATTATTGCCAATATAATAAATGCCCTGTCCCAACATACCTTAGAACCCAGCAGCCACTTTGCACAATGGCAGTCAGCGTCAGGTTCAATATCCCTCCGATCAATGATCTCTAGTGTGATGATCAGAAGCAGGACCTATGAGAAGGATAGAAAACATCTATCTGTTTAGTAGACCTCCATTACTCAATTGGCTGATGGCTGTTAAGGTAGGTTCATGGAGATACTTGAGATACAAGATGCCATTGCTTATTTGTAACCACATCTGTGATGTTGGATCTCAATAATACTTCTTACTAAAAAAAAATACTCTGTGTTTCAATTAATTGGCCTAATTTTAATTTTTGCTCTATATTTACTGGTTACTAAACAGTACATAAAACAGGAGTGGGAATCATAGTTCTTCAAGTGTTCTTGGACTGTGACTTCTGGCATTCTTTACCACTGTCTATGGCAGTGGTTCCCAACCTGCGGGTCCCCAGGTTTTTTGTCCTACAACTTCCAGAAATCCCAGCCAATTTACCAGCTGTTAGGATATCTGGGATTTGCAGGCCAAAACATCTGGGGATCCACAGTTTGAGAACCACTACTCATCTCCAAGATGCCCTTGAAAATGGGGAAGCCATAAAAAGTTGGAATTTATTTCCTTAAAAGACAGCTAAATTAAAAAGGGTTTTGAGAAGATTAGACACATGCAACCAATCAACTGCATGAGTTGAGGACCAAAACATCTGAGGACCCACAGGTTGAGAACCACTGAACTATGGTGTCTGGGACTATCGGGACTCACAGACGAAGAACTTTTGAAAAATAGCTTAATTCCAACCCATGTTATAAAAATGGGTAAATATTTCAAATAATAATGGATGCAAGATACTACAGTTAGAGTAAGGAGGACTAGAAGGTGTAGGGGGCACTTCCTTCTGTAATAATATTGCTGTATATTGGGTTGAATTGATCCAAAAGGGGAGGGCAGAGTGCACTGAATATTATATGTTTGGACTGAAGTTTTTAAACAATTTTTAAAATTGAGACCCTTTCCCAAAACAAAATTATTGGAGTCGATTACTTAGATACTTTTTGGACATGCTCTTGGAATGCCCTCTTTGGTTTCTCTACCCATTTGGGTAAATGGAACTTACTTTTACTTACTTACTTAGGCAATCCCTCGTTTTCCGAGGAGGATTGTCTTCCAGTATTCTTGTGGGTCCGTATGTGGCTGTCTGTGGAGCCCTATTCTTGCTCTGCATCTTCATCCGCAGCGAGGGCATTGGTTTCCAGGTGGAAGGCGGTCTCGGTTGGGGTTGGCTTGACGCGCCTTCCTCTTGGCACATTTCTCCCTTTCGCCCTCCATTCATGCCTCTTCAAATTCTGCAGCACTGCTGGTCACAGCTGACCTCCAGTCACAGGGCTTCCCAGTTCTCAGTGTCTATGCCGGAGTTTTTAAAGTTGGCTTTAAGCCCATCTTTAAATCTCTTTTCATGCCCACCAACATTCCGTTTTCCATTCTTGAGTTTGGAGTAGAGCAACTGCTTTGGGAGATGGTGGTCGGGCATCTGGACAACGTGGCCGGTCCAGCGGAGTTGATGGCGGAGGACCATCACTTCAATGCTGGTGGTCTTTGCTTCTTCCAGCACGCTGACATTTGTCCGCCTGTCTTCCCAAGAGATTTGCAGGATTTTCCGGAGGCATGCTCTTGGAGTGCCCTCTTTGGTTTCTCTACCCATTTGGGTAAATGGAACATAATCCCTTACATTCTTACAAACTAGCGGAAGGACACAAGGTTTACATAGACCTTGCAAGGATAACTAACAAAATAGATTTATTGGTTCTGTATTGAGGGCCCACATAGCTTCTCATGAATGGTGACCCTACCTTCTGCCCCATTATACCATGTGGGCACTGGTTGCAGCCCTACACAGAGTGACTGCAGCAGTGCCCTCTCGGGGAACATAGGAGGATAGCCCCGTATCTCCCCTCCACCCCACTTGCCATATGAGCCTAGCATTCTCTACATAGGAATGTCAGACTTTGTCATGTTGTTTTTAATAGGTTCAGACCAAATAAAGTGAGGGGGACAATAATTATTTGTTCATGATCTGTCTATTACAAATCCAGCTTTTAAAAAGGAAACAATACAAATCAAAGCCCCATTACTGTATTTTTAAAGCAATATAGTTATCAGGGCCTACACAGTATTTGTCACTGTTTGCAGTCTGCCCATGTGTTGCAGTCATTATCAATTTTTAATTAGACTAGTGACATTCAGCTAGTTAAATAACAAGGGAAAGCAGTTCTTTGCATGTACTGAAATAGCCAGGAGGGAAGGGAAAGGCAAGACTAGGGGGACGGCAGTGGTGGAAAAAAAGACCCTCACCAGAGAACAAAACTCCAAGAGTGTAAAACATTTAAGAGCAATTACTACATAAAGGGTTCCAGATGGGAGGAGTTCAGCACAGATGTGTTCTATTTCTAGGACTCCAGTCAATCAGCATTGCTGTAAAATTGCAAATTAATGAATTAAACAGCACAAGGGTTTTACCATCTTCTTTAGTTGCTAGCAGTTGCTGTGGTGGTTGGAAGTGAGAGGATAGCTTGGGGGCAGTGCAATTTAAGTAGCTTGTTCTGAATCTTCCAAATGTCTCCTTTAAAATGTAAAAGGGTCTGTAAAAATATGCAAATAAAGACTCTTATCCCCCCCCCACCCCAGCTTTGTGTTATATGTGCAATATGGGAGAGGAGAGTTTATGTGAGAGACATAAAGGAGGAAGATGTTTACTTGACACTAGCTAAGGACCACCACTGCCCCCAGAGCCATGTCACCATAGACTTATCTCTTCAAGGCTGACACCCTATCCCACTGAAAACTTATTTCATGTCCTCTTCCTTAATATTCTGTTTAAAAGGAGTAGATTGTTTATTAATAAACTTAGTAGTAATAGCTGTAGTAGTTGTTGTACTACTAGAAATTTTGGGTCAGATGCTTGTCAGCTTTTACTTAAATAATAATAATAATAATAATCTTTATTTGCACCCCGCCACCATCTCCCCGATGGGGACTCGGGGTGGCTTACATGAGGCCAAGCCCAACAATGCAATCAATAAATGAAATCAAAGCACAAACAGCAACATAATAAATTACATAAAGCATAAACCATAAAAATACAGCAAACAATATAAAATTACAATAAAATCATTAATAACACAGAACAGTGAGTGGGCCACATGTACAGAATAAAATACTAAAGGATAAAAAACATGGGGTGAGACAGCAATGGAGCAGCTTATTTGTGAGGAAGAAACTCTTCTGGAATGGGGTCAAAAAGGACCTTCATACAGAGGGGGAGGAGATGTGCACTAAAGACAGATATTGAGAGTTAATAGCAATATGAGATTATATGGATAATCTCCAAAAGTGCAGCAGAAGAGCCAGGTTTTGAGGTTCTTCTTAAAACTTTCTAAAGTGGGGGCTCGCCTAATCTCACCGGGCAATGTATTCCATAGTCGGGGAGCTAAGTAACTTCTCCTGGACTGACCCTACCAAGCTCTTGTTCTGATCATTCACAGAATGGACCTCCCTCTCCCCATGCAGAATTACAAGCAGTGATCATGAATCCGAGATAGTATGTTTAGGTTACTGTTTTGTATTCACAATCAGTATATAAGTCACAATTTTGATTTTATTGCCATGATCAATTCTCATTCGTCTAGACTACATATTGGTTGTCAGCTGTATGGGGAGCAAGATGGCTATTCTGCCAATGATCATGGTTAAAGGATGTTTCTATTAGATTTTGGAACACTTGGGCCAGGAGAAATTACATAATGAAGTACAGTAGAGTTTTGCTTCTCCAACTTTCACTCATCCAGCATTCATTATTATCCAAAGCAGTCTGCCTCCCACCCGGATCCACACCTGTTTCAATACATTGCAATGTTTTGGTGCTAAATTAGTAAATACAGTAATTACTACATAATGTTACTGTGAACTGATTTTTCTGTCAATTTCTTGTAAAACATATTTTGGTGAATAATTTGTAAAATCAGAATGCAATTTGACTTTTCCTTCATCCCTCCTTATTATCCAACATTTTCTCTTATCCAATATTCTGCTGGTCTTATGTTAGATAAGCAGGACTCTACTGTACTCAATTAAGTATATGTTGCCTGGGACTGGGTTCTGCTCATTAGTTTTACAAGTGACAGTGATTATGACAGTAATAACCATGTATTCCCTATTTTTCTTTTCTTTTGTTATTTTTTCATCCAGGCCCAGGAGCAGTACACGATGGCAACAATGCAGCTTCCAGAGCGATGGCTTGCCTCTGGCTATCAGGCGCACTCTTTCTTTATTTCCTCCTCAAGTTTTGATAAGAAAAGTGAGGGTCCTTGCAGATGACGCCTGGCTTCTCCCACACCACAGACTTTTAACCATCCATACTGCTGGGGAGGGGAGGGGGCAAACAAGCAAACAAACAAACAAACAGTCTGCAGCTTGAATCTACTGCCGGGAGGGCAAGGGGAGGGGGAGGGCAACTGGGTTACAAGTCAACCACCCATTAGGGACTGGTCAATCATGGGCATCTCCCAAAGCAGAATCAGTTTTAATTTCCTTCCTTGTCCCCGTACCTCAAAAATACCCTATTTATAAATGTCAGCCTCTCCTTTCTACTGTCAAGAGTTTCTGAAATGAGCCCACCCAAATGCCCCAGGAGGAGGATGCTTCTTAGTCCAGGAGACAATGCACAACAAGAAATCAAAAGCAAGTAAAAGGGGAAAAGGTGTCCTCCTATCGCTGGTGTCTCTTGAGCAAAAGGATTGTTCTTTCTATTTGTAACACTGTACATACCTGTTCATGTTTCTCCAAGTGTCTGATTATGCTCTGGTATCACCTTGCTTCCACCTGGGTGGTTGTCTTAATAAATTTGTAGCCTGGCCATCAGCACAGTCCTCTGCCTCCTCCCCAGCATATGTGTTAGATCGTAAGCATGATGTTGGACCAGGTCGCACATTTAGACACAGCTTGTGAGTTTGCAAAGCACTGAGAGGGGTGGCAAGAAAGGCCAGGGCACACACTTTTCCCTTCTACCACAGATGCTGGCTATGCATCTCCCATTTTTCAGAATAATCATGCCCTCATTCCGCCCATTCACCTGTCTGCCTTTTCCATCAATTATTAGGCATATTTATCCATACATCAATGTAATTATCTAGCAAAGGCATTTTTTTCTCCAAACCAAATCTCTCTTCTCTCATCCTTCATCTATTCTTTCACTCATCCATCACCATAATCACAGCTATTGAGTCCCACCTCCATCTAGACAACTTTTTAATTCCTCATCATTCAATCCATTATTATTTCAACGTGCCACTTCAGGTTTTCAGTCTGCTACAGATTCAAGAAAGGGGAGACATATATGTAGCAACTAGTAAAAACTTATGGCACAGATATAAACAACAAAAGAACAATGAGAAGTGAATGGGCTCAAAGGCCCAACATTCAATATCTTTCCGACTTATTGTTACCCCAAGAAAGCCTGAGTCCATCTCATTCCCAAGTAAAGAAAAAAAAAACCTAGTTCTAAGCATTGCCTTAAAAATAATTCACATACAATATTTTGTTTTTATTTGGAAATATTATACCATCTATTCCACTGTCCTAGAGTTCTACTGCACATAGATATTCATCTTTCTCTCTGGGGAGAGCAATGTTATTCTACAGTTGAAGCCCAACTGACTTGCTTTCCTTTCCCCACCCAGCCTGTTCCTATGTAGTCTTAGAAGTCCATCCACTCAGAAGCTGATGGAGGTAGTGAGTCTGACACATTTGTTTTGTATTGGGGGTGGGGAGGGCTTTTTGGGATGGAGCAGACTTAATTTCCAAATATTGTATCAGAATTAAGTGGGGGGGGGGACCAGATGGAAAGGGGGAAAGAGAAATGGAGTCATGTGATTTCTTGCCTCTTTGGTGTTTTTTTTATTGAAGCCCTCCAAAAAAACAAAACTTTTGGTCATTGATTTCTACAGTAGATGAATGGCATCAAGCTATATTTTATTTCACTTTTGGGATTCAATTTGTTTAAAGTTTTGTCCAAATGATGCCGGATTCAAGTTATGGGAAGACATGCTTCTTTCATCAACAAGCAACACAGAAATGGGAGATTGTTGCAGGGGATGAATTCTGGTCCCTGCGATGAAAGGAGAGATCAGTTTCCTTAGAAGCTACAAGTGTTAAGGGCGATGAACAGGTTGATGCTCCTAAGTTTAACAGAGCTCTATGTGGTGCGTCTCCACATCATGTCCCAGGACAAGTTGGACAGATGGGATTGCTAGAACACTTCCATGTGCTCTTGTCAAGATCAGTCGTGTGGGAAAACTTAGTAGCCCTGCATCAGATTTGTGCTACTTCTTTTATTGTATGTAGAGGCTGTTACCTAGGTGGGACCAAGATGGAAAAGAAATACATAAAGGATCCCAATACTACCTTTTTCCCTTTTTTGGAAATGTTCTCCATAGGAGTATGGCCTGAAGACCGTCTTTTATAACCGAGACCAAGAGGCCCAACAGTACCCTGAAAAGCAGTTAGAAAGTATAATGCCCACTGTACTGAGCTGCTATCAGTTCTGGCCTGGGAACACTAAATGACCTTGTGGATGGCAAGTGACTGGTGCCAGTTCCCAAAGTGTCTACGTGGATGATCAAAGAGTTGTGTTGTTCAAGTGTTTAGATTATCCACACATGTAAAACATGGATGATTACAGAGTCTGATATTTACTTATACAAGACTAAATATTTGGGTGGTATATTCATATTGAAAAAAGTTGGAATGGTCTGGGCTTTGTTTTTAGAGGAATAAAGAAAGCATATCGACCACAACTACATTATTACTGAATGTACAGACTTTGCTTGCCATTACATACTTTTTAGCCCCAGTGACATGTTTTCCTTTTGAAATCAAGAAAAGAGTTCGTAAAACCCTTTAAAGAGGGAAAAGAGCAAGGGAGAGAGCAAGAGGAGAAGTGGGAAGCACGATTTCCAAAAATGCTTTATTGCCAAGCCAATATTTTACTACACTTCCTTTTCCATACTGGGACAATAGGCAACAAAGCTCAATGAAGGGAAGGGGAAGACTTAATTCAAAGTGACTTAGACAATGAACTGGACTGCAGTCAATAAAACCTGATGCCACAATAAATTTGTTAGCCTTTAAGGTGACACAAGACCCTTTGTTGTTTTCCACCATGAAAGGATCCAACGTTATGAAGCTATTTGGGTGTCAATTCAGTCTCTATGAGAAGTTTGCAGCAGTGTGTTTTAATGTAAAAGAGCTTTCAGTTCCTTCAGGAATTGCTTTGCTGGATCAAATCAAACAACAGCTCCCAACTAGATGCCTCCAGGTTATGGCTTCTCCTTTTGACCTTGAAGAATACTGAAGAGATACACTTGGTATTTGGTTTGTCTGGATTTTAAAGATAAGATACATACTTCAGCTATGTTCCTACTTGACTTAAATCATCATCAGGTTTGATCTAACCTTATGACCGAACTAGAAATTATTGGTGAAAATCCAAGGGTCTATTGCTCACTGGATTTCTGCTGTGTTTAATTTAATTCAGAAACTGATATGTATGTAGAAGAAGCAATTTGGCTCTCAAAACCAAATTGGCCAAATTCAGCTCTCAAAAAACAAATTAAAATCTTCAAAATCATGATGGGAAATTCTGATGAGGATTAAAATATAAACACTTCACAGAACAATCAGCTCTAGAAAGCCAAACATAAGGAATTCCGTCCCACAAGCAGTAAAATGCTTCTGTAGGCCAGGCCCTGGAACCTAGCCTTAGAAGTTGAACAAGCAAGCCCTGAGGAGATCCACCCCTTTCTATCCATCAAATGGAAGGAAAGAGAATTAACTCCTAGCTTTAAAAAATAAAGAAAAAAAGGGGGAGCACATTAAGATGTTCCATTGTAGATTTAATGGGGAGAATTCCTTCCAGAATAATATGCACTGAAGTGCTGGTGGCACACCATGTACTAAGTTTTCTTGATAGTGGTTAACGTTAAGTGCCTAATGTGTGGTGTTTGCAAATCTTTTCCAGATGCATTTAAGTGATATGTATTTTATGAAAAATGTTGTTCATTTAAACGGTGGGGAAATTCCATGCATTGCCTCTCCGATATGATGCTTTGCTATGTTTGGGAGCAACACAGTAAGCATGAACCTACCTCCATTCATTTCTGTGGGAACTTGCAAAAAGCTTCATCTGGTTCCACTGAAATGACTGAAGGTTGTGTAGCAATACGAGTTGGTAAGTTACACCATTTGGTTATGAATGGACCTAATTATAATGACATAACCTGAGCCCACTTAGTTCAGTGAGACTATGTGCAAACATATGGAACACAAGATTGCAGCCATTGGCCCCAGCCCAAAATGTCAGTTGCCTAGGGCTCATTGAAATGAATGGAATTGGCCATGGCCTTCTCAAGTGTTCGTTATTGTTATTATTATTTTGAGTGAGGCCTTTAAGGTTAAGGTCATGGTTATATTTCACATGTGAGGCACTTTGTTTCTGGAACACGGGAAGCTTCCTTGTAACAAGTCATATCATTGATTCATCTAACCCAGTGGTTCTCAACCTGGAGTCCCCAGATGTTTTTGGCCTACAACTCCCAGAAATCCCAGCCACTTTACGAACTGTTAGGATTTCTGGGAGTTGAAGGCCAAAAACATCTGGGGACCCCAGGTTGAGAACCACTGATCTAACCCAATATGGTCTATATTGACTTGTCGTGGCTCTTTAAGGTTTCAGAATCTCCTTGCATGCCAGAATGAAATGTGAAAATTTGCATACCAAAAGGAGACATCATTTTAAATCACATTGCTTAGTTTTTATGTATTGTATAATGGAAGCCAGGGATGGCTATTGGCTAAACCGAAAATGAATCCATGTTTATTCCCATTTTGGGCTGCACAGAAGGATAGGGAAATGGAGTACTAATTCATGTGTCCTATTTTCCTACATGTGAACACAAACATTATATAAACAAACAACTATGGAACAACCATGGTATGTGATTGGCCAGTGGTCCTTATTACATTGTGGTGTTGAGCAGTTCTTCTTAAAAATTGAAAACATTCTTCTGATGCTTAGATTTTATATGGAATATCTGTGATTAGCATTCTTAAAGAAAATCAGACATGACACAGAAAAGAAGTGGATTTTGAAGACTATTTGCAGTTCAGTCTGCATTTTCTGCACAGAAAGCTGCATTTTCTGCACAGTCTATCTTAAAGAAAAATCCACCCAGAAGTCAATTTCCCAGGCACTAGAAAACACATGGTACTTAGAGAGAAAAATATGAGAAAAATAATAGAAAATTCACTTGGGATCTACAGGCCTCTTGATTAAATCCTCAATATAAAGTTTCACAGATTTTGTACACATGATGTTCCAAGCAAGCCAATACCAAGCAAGTTTTCTGAATACCTTAGAGCCACTGCATGCAAGCTGGACCAGAGTATAATAATCCCTTCCAGATAAAAGGCTTGGTCATATTATTTAGTGAGTTAGCCTTCATCCTCACCCAGAAATTATGTGTATTCATAGGTGCACAGAGGTTCTCCTGCATATGGTTCTCCCTATCAAATGCATAAGTGTTCCTTCTGTGTACTCAAATAATTATCATGGGTCAACCTCATCTACCAAAATCAACAGGGAATCCCTATATACGCATTGGAGTGCAGAGAATAAAAAGGGAGTCGGATTTTGTTCGACACCACATATAAAGATTAGACGGATAACTAAACCCAAAGCCAAGCCTATTAAAAAACACAACTCATTCAATACATCTCAAAACAAAGAAATGACTTCTACACTGGATGTCTGCATTAATTCAAGCGAATTGCATCTACTATGGCTTCCAGCTACACAGGGCTTCAAGATGGAAACTCTCCCTAGCTGTTGATCGATAAGACTCATCACTTACTCTTTCACTTAAGCAAGCAAACAAACAAACAAACAAAAAACACAAGATAGAAGAATAATTTCTATTATTTCCAGCTACCGGGGAGCATTTATTAAAAAAATCATTCAAGTTACTTGTGCAATGTATAAGTGCAATTGTGAGGAAACATGTTGGGTGTATGAATCCGTTACCTGTCCATTTCAGTCCTTATCTTTGGTAGACTTACAAGTTCTTCTGTGACTTATCAATGGTGCAGTTCTTCTAGCTGTGTCAAAGCTATGGGTGTGCACATTGTTTTCACACAATTTATCCTTTAAAAAAAGAAATAAAAGATAAAATAGTAAATAAATTTTCAATGTTCAAATGCTTTAATGAGAGAGAAAAAAGTTATATCAAACAGAAGTTTTCGAAGCATTTTTCCTTTTATTTTGTCAGCCTTCTAGAGATACTTTCTAAATTTTATTTTTTATCTCTTAAAGCAAACAAGGTCAAGTCTTTCTTCTTTTTTTCCTGTCAATAATCGTATTAAAAGGGTGAATATACTACCTGAAATTTTGTGCATGTTACATTGTAGTTGTAACCTTTTCTAATTCAAAAAGAATAAGAGATGGTTGTGATTGTGCAGTGTATCAATAAAGTTTGAAGAAATTTGTACCTTTGGGGAAATTTTATCTGAAGTACAATTTTATTCTTTGGCTCCACATTTCTCAGCATCTAAACCTTTTCCTCTTGACATCGTGTCCATGTTTATTTTAAAAACTGCCTGGGAATTCCATCAAAACAATTTACATCAAAACATTTCAGGACAATTTAAGAGTACAGCACAACCACTCAACCCATGGGACCAGTTCTGTGGTTTCACCTAAAAAATTCCATACTTAGGAAATTTTCTAGGGCCTCAGATGATCACATGGCTTACTTCTTCTGGAAGTTACTTATTTACAATATTTCTACCCTGCCTTTCTCAAACCCAAAGGTGACTCAAGGCGGCTTTACAACATTGGCAGTTATTCTATGCCATTAAATCAATGTAAAAATTACAGAAAATAAACATTTAAAACAGAATTATAAAATACATACATTAAAATCTTTTTTAAAAAAAACATATAAAACCACTACCTTCACTATTAGCCTTGTCGTCCAAAAACAACATCTAAGCCATTTCAGTATTCAATTTCACATAGTTCCATGTTTATCTATTGAATTAGGTTCCCAAAAACTTGTTCAAAAAGCCATGTTTTCACTTTTCTGAGGAAGGTCAGGAGGGAAGGGGCTGACCAAATATCCCTAGGGAGGAAGTTCCACAGCTGAGGGCCACCACTGAGAAGGCCCTGTCTCTTGTCCCCACGAGTTGCACCTGCGAAGAAGGCAGGACTGAGAGCAGGCCTCCCCAGATGATCTTAAACTCCTAGATGGTTCATTGGGAGAGCTACATTCGGAGAGGTAAGCGCTGGGCTGTTTGAGGTTTTATAGACTAAAACCAGCACTTTGAACTGTGCTCAATAGCAAACCGGCAGCCAGTGGAGCTGCCATAACAAGGGAGTTGTATGCTCCTTAAATGCTGCTCCAGTGAGCAATCTGTCTGCTGCCCATTGGACCATTTGAAGCTTCTGAACAGTCTTCAAAATCAACCCCATGTAGAGCACATTGCAGTAGTCTATATGGGATATAACCAGAGCGTGGACTACAGAGCGTCATCCTAGAAAACTTAGTAAATTCTTAGAGAGGATACCTATGTAAGAATTTTCTAGGTCCTCCAGTGATACTTTTTAGTAACTTCTGGCAGAAATCATTCATTGCAATAGCATTTGCCATTATCCATGCTTTCCTGTTGAATGATAGGCTCAGAAACATATCCACATGGATGCAAGGGTGGTGTTGTATACAAACACAGAGAGAACAATTGGGCTAGCAAAAGCAACCGAGTGAGAGCAAAATACATGTTGTGATATTTTTGTCACTGAACATCAAAGTCTGCGAGGTTGGGTGCCTCAGTAGAGATTTTGCAAATCACTAGCCATGGTTGAAAAAGTCACCCCTCTAGCACTCCTGGTCACAATTCATATGTCAGTGGAACACAGCACAAAGCCTGAAACCTTAGCCCCTAAGCAAGTTCATATGGGGGGACGGGACAATTCTCCTGATACCATAACCCCATGCCTTTTAGGGTTGTGAAATAGTCAGTGTCCGCACAGTATAACAGAGCAATTCATTAAGGATTTTCACTTTAGACACTGACGTGCATGTACCAGGAACAAAATGTGCAAGTAGAACCCAGTATTTGCTAATTGGTGAGTTCAATCCATGTAAGACAGTGAACCGCTCATCAATGGCTGCACAAACTTTTTCCTTCCACACACATGCAAAACAACACCACAGGAAACAATTAATGACTAATTTTTGTATTATGAATATTACTAAAATTATTTTTAATTTATATAAATGTATATAATATTGATTAAATTTATATTGTGAAAATGACACCTTCAGCAATTAGGTGGCCTCATTTAATGATATAGTGAAATTTATGTATTTTGTAAATAATGTGAAATTGTATGAACAAGTCCTTAGGACAGTGTTTCTCAACCTGGGGGTTGGGACCCCTGAGGGGTCGTGAGGGGGTGTCAGAGGGGTTGCCAAAGACCATAAGAAAACACAGTATTTTCTGATGGTTATGGGGATTCCATGTGGGAAGTTTGAGCCAATTCTATCGTTGATGGAGTTCAGAACGTTCTTTGATTGTAATGAACTATAAATCCCAGCAACTACAACTCCCACATGTCAAGGTCTATTTTCCCCAGACTCTGCCAGTGTTCACATTTGGGCATATTGAGTATTTGTGCCAAGTTTGGTCCAGATCCACCATTGCATGAGTCCACAGTGCTCTCTGGATATAGGTGAACTACAACTCCCAAACTCAAGATCAATGCCCTTCAAACCCTTCCAGTGTTTTCCATTGGTCATGGGAGCCAAGTTTGGTACAAATCCATCGCTGGTAGAGTTCAGAATGCTCTTTGATTATAAGTGAACTATAAATCCCAGAAACTACAACTCCCAAATGACAAAATCAATCCTCCCCCAACCCCAGTAGAATTCACATTTGGGTGTATTGGGTATTTGTGCCCAGTTTGGTCCAGTGAATGAAAATGCATCCTGCATATCAGATTTTTACATTATGATTTATAACAGTAGTAAAATGACTGTTATGAAGTAGCAACAAAAACAATATTATGGTTGGGGATCACCACAACATGAAGGACTGTATTAAGGGGTCACGGCATTAGGAAGGTTGAGAACCACTGACTTAGGACAATTCTCAATTCTCCAGAGTGCTGGCGTTTCCTATCATTCTAAATGGATTCCGTAAAATATATTTTTAAAAGCATCAGAAGCAGCACTTAAGTCCCTGTAGGTCAGGCCTAGTGGTGATGAAAAACAGTCTGCTCACCACACATCCATATAAAATAACCAGGCATTTTTACAATATTGTGTTGTTGTCTGCTTTCAAGACATTGTTGACATATGGTGACCCTAAAGTGAACCTATCACTGGGTTTTCTTGGCAAGATTGGTTCCAAATATTACTTACATTTCAAAGAGTTTTACAACAAAATAATTCAAGATTGGTTTTTCATTTCCCATAGTAAACAACTCTTGTTAACCTCCCAATAACCCAGCGTTTCTCAACCTGGGGGTCGGGACCCCTAGGGGGGGTCGTGAGGGGGAGTCAAAGGGGTCGCCAAAGACCATCAGAAAAACACAGTATTTTCTGTTTGTTATGGGGGTTCTGTGCGGGAAGTTTGGCCTAATTCTATCTTTGATGTGGTTCGGAATGCTCTTTGATTGTAGGTGAACTATAAATCCCAGCAACTACAACTCCCAAATGTCAAGGACTATTTTCCCCAAACTCCACCAGTGTCCACATTTGGGCATATTGAGTATCCGTGCCAAGTTTGGTCCAGATCCATCCTAGCTTGACTCTCTGGATATAGGTGAACTACAACTTCCAAACTCAAGGTCAGTGCTGACCAAACTCTTCCGGTATTTTTGCTTGGTCATGGCAGTTCTGTGTGCCAAGTCTGGCCCAATGTCATCATTGGTGGAGTTCAGAATGCTCTTTGATTGGAGGCGAACTATAAATCCAAGCAGCTACAACTCCCAAATGACAAACTCAATCCTCCCCCCCCCCAAAAAAAAAAACCTCACCTGTATTCAAATGTAGGCATATCGGGTATCTGTGCCAAATTTGGTCCAGTGAATTAAAATACATCCTACATATCAGATATTTATATTACGATTTATAACAGTAGAAAATTTACAGTTATGAAAGTAGTAAAGAAAATAATGTTATGATTGGAGGAACGGTGTATAGGGGTCGCGGCATTAGGAAGGTTGAGAACCACTGCAATAACCAATGCATTCCACATGAAGCCGTTTGTTGGAGATTAGTCTACATAAGAAGACTTATCTCTATGGGAATAGAACTGAACCATTTCATATTTTCCATCTTCTGCAAAGGGGCTGTCTGATGTTCCTAAGCAGGGAAGCCCCCCTCAATGCACTTCAAGACATCAGCTAGGGAGTACTGGTATGCATCAGTAGAGCTGGGAACCAAGATGAACATCAAGAGATTCCAATGTGCATTAGAATTCAGCAGTTTCACATTGTTCATGTTCAGCCAGAGGCTGTCAGATGTTACTAAAAGCCAGCAAAGTGAACATTGTGCATTGGGGCTACTATGTATTGGGTGCCTATATACATCAGGCATTTTCGGTGCATATCAGGACACCAACTAGGGCATGTGTGCTGGTATGGCTGTACCAGGAGCTCCTACTTCATTCTCTTTCTATTGAATGTTTGCATGTATTCCAAGGTTCCATGCATTTTGCAATAATGTGGTCTCCCTTGCTCTGCAATTATAGGGCCAATCACCCGTCAATCATCATTATGTTCTTTAGTTCCGCCCCTTTCCCCAGGGCTCTGGGAGGGAAAAGAAAGACTTCAGGCAGTCTTTCAGTTTTGGAAGCCCAGTTACAGGACGTGAGCTTTCCCCACCTGTAGAGAAGCTTCGTTTCTCACAACATCCGGGGGAAACAGCCCAAGAGCTTTTACGGAAAACAGTTTTACAGAACTACCCTTGTTGGGGTTAAAGATACAGATCCACACCATCCATGGAGAAAATCTAAAAGGACGCCAGCTGGATAATCTACAAAGCCTTGGCTGGTAGGTATACGCAGGACCCAAGAAGCAGTTTGGAGCCGGGAGTAGGGTCCACACCAGCAAAGTTTAGAAAGTAGATTGCCCAAGGAGGGGTTAAAAAGGGTTTTCCTTGTTAAAGAAAGAAATAGTTCTCCAAGCAAGGTACCTGTCCTTTGTAGACAAGTTAATAAGCATTTCTTTAATTTGTTGAAGATCTAAGAATTATTTGATTGTTTGTTGAAGACTTAAATAGTAATAAAGGACTTTGTTGAACCTTTCAAGCTTCTAAAGACTTTTGTATAGGAAAATCCTTAGGGCCTCTCAGTCGAGGCACCCCAGCTTCCCACTGGGCACAAAATGCATGTCCTGTTCAAAAGCCAACTGCTATAGGCCAAGCGCGTGACAGCACAGCAAGCCAGTGAGCATTGGTAGATGCCAATGTGCATCAGGACATACTGGTTTCCTGATACCCACCTGTGCAATTCACTAGAAGCATTCTGTAGTAGCACCTTTTTTAGATAGCTGAGTGTGCATAAAGTTACACAGCTTTGACCATGATATAGAACCATGGCTGTTATTTTCACATTCCGGTAATATTTCAAAACAGGATTTTTGATCAGCTGTATTCCCCTCAGGACCAGCCTTTACATTCTTGCTGACAGGCCTATTGCTGGTGTCTTCAGAGGAAAATAAGTCTCCTGAGCGTGCTCCGAGGGGAGAAGGGGAGGAGGCAATCGATAAACCCTCTGTTGGGAGCACACAGGGATGATCTTATAGTGTACTCCATTTACACCTGACTCTTAATACCAGCTTAAAAGACAAGTATGTGTTAGATGCGGACCAATTTAATCAAAGGTGAATAAACAACACTTGGCTGTTAGACAAAACATGAGTCAAGTCAAAAGCAAGACACATTTTGTACACTTTTTAATATACACCAAATTAATGTTCTTTTCTTGGATAAATATGCAGACCAAAGTACAACCACATTTTGGGTTTAACATCTTTTCACTTTTTACAATGCAATTCTCCATTGAAAAAAATGCATACACAAATTATTACATAAAAGGCTGCACCATACAAAGTTCAAACATCAAAGAAAATGGAATAAAATCAACTATTTGGTGGATACACAAGTTTGCAAGATGTCCATATGTAGGAAGTTACATACAAGAAGTGCATAAGTTTTTCAGGCACCCTTTTTAAAAAGGAAAGCAAGTCTAAATAATAGATAAATGGGATAGAATAAACTCATGTCTGTCTGTTTGTTTGTTTGTTTGCTTTTGTTTTTTTGTTGTGTCAGAAGTCGCTTCTGGTGTGAAAGAATTGGCCATCTGCAAGGATGTTGCCCAGGGGACGCCTGGATGATTTTGATGTTTTTATCATCCTTGAGAGAGGCTTCACTTATGTCCCAACATGAGGAGCTGGAGCTGATAGAGGGAGCTCATCCGCCTCTCCCAAAATTAGAACCTGCGACTTGTCGGTCTTCAGTCCTGCCGGCACAAGGGTTTAACCAACTGTGCCACCGGGGGCTCCATGTCTGGGGTAAAAGTATGTATGAAGGACAGTAAAACAATGTCAATTCACTGCCTGGAAAACATAGACCAAAAACCTCTTCATTTATCTCAATGAAGGTTTGCAGAGTCTTTGACTTTTAGAGAACTGCAACATGACTCCGTATCACCAGTGTGAACAAATAAATAAGATAAACCCTTTTATACTGCACAGTTATGCACTATATTATATTCCATGTTGGCTGCTTGTCTCCAACCTGTGGAATCCTGAGATTTGCAGTTTAAGGACGGGTACTTTAATGTCCTGTAGGCCTGAATACCCTAAGACAGCAGGTTCTGTCCTGGAAGCTATGTAGGATCAGCCTTTGTTAATACTTGCATGGGAGACCATCAACAAATACTAAGTGTTGTGGTCTATATTTCAGAAGAAGAAACTGGCAAACCCACCTCTGTCAGAATTCCCTGTCTAAAATGTTATGAAACCCATGTGGTCTCTATAACTCAACAGGAAACTTGAAAATAGCAGAGACTGTGTACACACACAAACCCCTAGCCAAAAACTTGAGTGCCTCAACAAACTACAAACCACATGATTCCACAGGATGCATAGTGCTACAACTGTATACAGTGTGGAAACGGGATCTGGCGTTCTGTAGAGGAGATTCTTATTTTAGAAAAAAAGAAATTGTACTGTTCCATTATTGAGGTGGAATCCAAAAAGGGGGCCTAGATCGAGAAAGATACTCCATGTTATATGGGGAGGATTAAGGGAGGAAAACCATTTCCCCCACTGAAAAAGAAAGAAAGAAAGAAAGAAAGAAAGAAAGAAAGAAAGAAAGAAAGAAAGAAAGAAAGGACTCTCTCTCAGTGATTTCTTTTTACACACACAGTCTCCGCATTTCCATTTTACATAGAATGCACAGATAGGACTGTCCAAGGACATTTTATACCTTACACAAAGGGTATGACAACATCCACCTCTCATTTCAGGCATATATTCTGATAAGAGCAAGAGCTGGATCTTGCTCCAACCCTGGTGTGATAGGTTAATTTCTTCTTCTGCACTTGCAAACAGTAAGTTATTTTAAGGAATGTGAGGCAGACTGTCTTGTCTACACAACTGTCTCCCTCAGCATTTTGCCACTGCTCTCATCTGCTCTTCATCATCGGTTGCCTGAGACATTTTCCCCACTCTGCCAAATGGGCATAGAAGACCAAAATATATATCTGAGTCTTTCACACTTGATTACACTAGAAGGGATAAGGAAAGACTTCAGATTCTACAGAGACTCGTGCACATAATGGAAGAATTAGGAATATCATTGGGATCAGAGTATTTTGTTTGAGGTTCACTGTGAAGCCCCAAACTTGGGAAAGAATGACATCTTGATCTGCCAATTGCTTATTCCCAAAGTAGCCTTACAGTTACAAACCAGAAATAGAAGATACTGTGATGACTCTCCAGATTTCTAGTTTTGCACCACAAGTCCCTTTAGCCTTATTTATTTTTTTTGGTCGTGTCAGGAGCAACTTGAGAAACTGCAAGTTGCTTCTGGTGTGAGAGAATTGGCCGTCTGCAAGGACGTTGCCCAGGGGATGCCCGGATGTTTTTCCGTCATTGTGGGAGGCCTCTCTCATGTCCCCGCATGAGGAGCTGGAGCTGATTGAGGGAGCTCATCCATTCTCTCCCCGGATTCGAACCTGTGACCTGTCGGTCTTCCAGCACAGGGGTTTAACCCACTGCACCACTGAGGGCTCCAGCCTTAATCGTTGAATAAGGATAATGGGAGTTATATTCCATCAACATCTGGAGAAACTTTGCCCACCCCTGCTATAGATAATTCCTAACTAAGAACCGTCCTGCTCCCCATTTACCCATCATTTTATGGCTCTTGGTAGTTATTCAGTCATTTGACTAAGAGCCATCACATATTTATTGATGGTCTTTCTAGCCCACCTTTCTCAACCTTAAGGCGGCTCAAAGCGGGTTAGAGATTGGCAACAATTTGATGCCACACATTAATAAAAGATACAATTAAAAACACATCCAACATATTCCATAACAAAACACAAATGTACATACAAAAAAAGTCAACAAATGACCTCCCCCTGCATTACCTATAGCAGTATCTCTCAGAAAATGTCACAAATACTTTCCGAGGCCTTAGCAAATGCGGCTGTTTTATATGTGCCATGTGGGTCACAGCCTGAGAGGAGCCAGCATATTCTTCTATAAGAGCACTCAATCTGTAAGGAAGCCAATATCTGTCCCAAAAAATTCTTCCTGGGGTTTTGATATTACTAGCAATAAAGTAAAGAAATATGAAATATCCTCTACTTCTCCCATGCCACAAATGCAGAGCCTTACATTTGTTGGAAGCAAAGAAGCATCAACACTTATATAAAGTGATTTGTGAGAGTGGAGTCTATAAAATGCTTGCGCTTTGCTTTCACCTTGCTATATTTTTCTTTGGTCTATATGCTCAAGTCTTTTGCTTTCTTCATACCTGCAGGTATCACTTACAACTTCTCTCAAGGAGTTAATCTCTATTTTCTTTTGTCTGGAAGGAGCATCCATGAGGCTCTAACAACAGTAATGGAGTATACACACATGAGAGCCAGCTTTTGGGGCTGAAATATGGATAAACTTCTTTTGTCAATATCTTTTATCAGATGGATTTCCTGATAAATGTAGGTTTTCTTTTTAATTTTCCAAGAGTATCTAGAGAGCATCTATCCCTACCACAAATTCATATTGCACAAGCCCATGTGCACTCAGATTAACATAGATTAACAAAACAGTCCTCAAAAAATGGTCCTTGATTTTTTTGTCATTCCTCCATGGCCATGAAGTTGGTATCCACAGATCCAAACAACCATGAATAAAAAATATTGTGGGAAAATCCAAAAAGCAATTTTTGATTTTGCCACATGATATCTAGTAGACATGGATAGAGCCACGTTGGATTACTCATTACTCGTAATAATTTTGGTAAAGTTACCTTTTTGAAGTTATTTTGAAGCATTTACAAAACCCTTTGCCCTTCCAAAGCTTTTTCTGCCATTATTGTTATGACCCAGGAAGTGAGTCAGAAATGATTCCACGTATTTTCAGCCCTCTAGCCTGCTGAGAGAAGTTTTAGGGAGGGAAGCGGTTTTGGCACTGGCAGCCATTGCTGTATATAAAGGGAAACACATGGCTTAGACGCTCATTCGGAGCTGAAAAGGGAGAAAGGAGAAGGGAGAAGGGGAAAAGGAAAGGGAAAGACTAAGACTAAGACTAAGGGAAGGGAGATTGTGTTGAAGGGAGGTTGGAAGAAGAGCAAGCAAGCAAGCAAGCAGAAAGGAAGAAGGACTGAGAGAAGGGCTGTTGCCAGCCATGCCTGCCTGCCTGGCTGGGCAGTGGGGAGCCTGCCTTGCCGCTTGTGTGTTGTTGCTGTTGGGGTTTGGGTCCAGTGGGCACCACGAGGGTAGCGTGTGGGTGAGTGGAGTGGGTGGAAGAAGCAACATGGAAGAACCAAAGCAATCACTCCAAGATTTTTAAAAGCCAATACTGTGGCTGGTGTCTCTGTCCTGTGTTTTTTAGTTTGTGTTGCACGTTGCCTCAAAAGAACTAGATCTCCCATCAATTCAAACCACTCTTTGAACACAAACTCTCCTTCTCAAAGTAGTGAAATCAGCTTCCAAGGCAAAAAGGGCAGGGCTGTTTGTTATTTTCTTTGTTCACTTTGTTCACTAAGAAGACACAAAAAATCCCATACTTTTCATGGCTATACTTCCCTAACTTTTGAAATCAGGGAGCGAGAATCCCCTGAAGTTTGCCCAGTACCATTTGCTGTTTTTCGCGCATTGCACAATCACATCTGCCATTAATGAGGCAATTCGTAAATTTCGGAAAGTTCCAAAAAAATTGTTTGGAAAAATTTGGAATTCAATTCTGAATTGAACCACCAGCATTCCCTACATCCAAAACGGGTTTTTAACCATTTTTTTAATCAACCAAGCCTAATATCTAGACATACCCTGCTGTAGCCTCCCACCATTTGTTCATGCAAATGATGAAGAGAAACAGTGCCAAACCCATTTTCTACCACCTTGTTTGCTGAATCTGCCCTTCCTTGTATCCATAAATAAAGCTATTTATTTCCCTATATTTTTTCCATACCAGCCATATACCTATAGATATAAAAGCATGCTATACATTCCTATTGCTTGCTTGCCCCCACCATGCTACTCCCTGCAATATGTCTATCTATCAATCTGCCTTCCATATGCAGCCAGCTGCACTGACATATCCTTGCATCTATTGTGCCAATCCATCCAGGCATCACCTATCAATCCATCCACCTGTCTCACTTTAAAACTCAACTTGTACCTTTCTCCAGGAACACGTCAGCATAATGAAATCTTTCCTCTTATCTCTCTTTCAGCATTCAGCAGAAGCTCAATGTAGCCAGTCTATAATACGCCAGTTAAAGTGAGCTGATAAAGAAAATGTATCTTGTCCAGAAAAGCCAGCAGACTATGTGTGTATGTGCTTTTTCTTAAATAGTGTCCTTGTAAAAACAACATAAATGCTTTCCACAAGACAAAATCGTATTAAAGATGCCTTTGTCTTTGAATGAACTAGTTCCCGTGAGTGAGGAGGGAATGAAAAGAGATCAAAAAGGAGCTGTGCATAACTCTTCTCCCCTAGCCTTATCTAATTTGACCTTTAGGAAATGTTATTTGGATGCTGCAAAACCAGCAACAATTACAGCAACAAAAGTTGTGGGCAATTGGTTTTTCATTTCAATGTAAATAAAATGTCAAGAGAAGGAAAAGAAAGAACATACTGCAGGGACTGTATCTGCAAAATAAATCCTTTCTTTCTTAGGACATTTTCTGGATCACTTTTCCCCCCCTGGATTTCATGCACACTTGTACGGAAATAAGCAGCTCTGAACTCCATGTAGACATGCAAACAATTGTGCTGTAGGCCTAGCAATGAAAGTAGACTCAAAGGAGTTGGGAAAACTCTGTTTTACTTATTGGACCTTGCTTCTGAGGGTTGCAGCACATTTTCAGGTGCATCTTCCAGTCCAATGTCATAAATACTTTACAAATAATATATTCACCTTGCGTCTCAGGTTAGAAAAAGAGATGGAATGCAAATAAAGGGATGGAGAATGACATTGTTGAGGAGACATTTGAGAAAGCTCAATATGAGGGTGCTACAAAATACTCCCTACCTTGAGGATTTCTGAAAAACTCTGTTCTGTGCTCTGAAACAACCATTGTCTCCTGCCTTGGGTTAGTTCATAACACAAGTGAAAAACCTACCATCAGAACTATCATTTGCATTATAATGCTTCTCCTTTCCCTCCTTGTTTGAGAACAATCAGATTGTAGGGCAAACTGGGGAGGTTCACAGAGAATTTGGTTATATTCATCAACTGTTTCCACACTTCTTTTGCATATTACACTACATGCTCCCCAAGTAGGGGTTGGGAATCTGTGGCCCACCAGATGCTGATAGATTCCGACGCTCATCAGATACCTCTGGCACAAGATTAAGCAAAAGGAAGAATGAAAAGGAGATTCCACCTGAACATGAGAAAGAACTGCCTAACTGTGAGAGCTGTTCAGCAGCAGAACCTTCTGCCCCAAAGTGTGGTGGAGGCTCCTTCTTTGGAGGCTTTTAAACAGAGGCTGGATGGCCATCTGTTGGGAATGCTTTGAATATGATTTTCCTGCTTCTTGGCAGAATGGGATTGGAGTGGATGACCCATGAGGTCTCTTCCAATTCTATGATACTATGGGGAGTGTAGTGAATTCCCTACTTGTTAGGCTAGGAAAAGGCTAAAAATGTAGGCCCAGGAAGTTTGGCAGCCATTTTGGAAAGGGTGCTGCGGGCATCCATTTTAAATCCCATTTCCTGAAGGGGGCGTGCTTAGGTACTTGGAGGGAAAGGAAAGGAGTTAGTGATTGGCTGGGAGAAAGTGGGTGGAGCTTAACTTAGAAAAGGAAAAAAATGACTTTAAGGGGGCATTTTAAAACCCTGTCAAGGAGATTGAATCTGGGTGTCAAAGAAGGACTTAGGAGTCTGGAGTGGAGAAGAGATTAGTGAGAGAGGCCTAAAGTGGTCAGTTAGCTAGCAGAGATAGCTAGTGGGAAGAATATAGTTATTAGGGAAGATAACTGGGGAGTGGAAAAGCAGGTCCCAAAAAGAAAAGGACTGTCTGTGTGGAGTTTGGGGTTACTTTCAGAGAAGAAGTCCTGTCAATAATCTCTGAAGGGAGAAAGGAGTTTTACTTGCAACTAAGTTTGGAACTGCTTAAAGAAACCACATGCTTTTAAAATAATCTTTCAAACCAACAAAGCGTAAAGCCTATTTTGTTCAAGTTCTTTTAAATAAACATCTTTGTTTTATTGTTCACAACATCTGCCTCATGTGTGCCTCTGTGTAAGAAGCTTTAAAAGCAATCTACTGAAGAATTAAAAGGTTTAATGATGGCAGCGTATATTCTAAAGGAGAAATCCTTTCAGTGTTACCTCAGTGCACAGGCCTGAGTGCAAATCCAGCACACTAGCCAACAGATACTTCAAGTAAGCCCAGGGCTTTACACTGCTTTTAAGTTTGGTGGGTGCCAGAGGTCTTTCAAAGGGTTTTCCGGCCAGAAGAAAGTTCCAGCTTTATTACAACTTTTGGATTTTTGGGTTTTAATTACCTAAAGCCACATTCCAATACAAGTGTTGTCCAGCTAATGGGGATTTACACTTAAATGATCCCCCTATCTTTTACATATTGCTAATAAGCCTCCATCTATTATATTTGGTTTGCAGCATTTGGGATTTGTTCACAAATAAATCCTTAACTTTTATAGGGAGCATGGTTTCCCAAAATTCCTTGTTGCCCTGCCAATATGTGCCATTTCCATACTGGGACAACAGGCAACAAAGCTCAAAAACCTTAATTAAAAGTGACTCAGACAATGAGGTGGGCACAAGGTTGATGGGGTTTGTAGTCCAGCCTCTGGAGTACCAATGGCATCACTATTCTTGCTTTTGAAGAACAAACTTTTATCCCTCCCCATTCAATAATGATAATAATAGTGATTTAGCCTTCTCATAAGGAATTCTTCTGAAAAGGCTAATGGCAAAGGGGAGATAATAGGAGCTAGACTGGGAGTTGCCAAGAGACAGAAATTGCAGGGGAGTCATTCCATACCCCTCTGTCCTTGCTACCTTCTTCAAGTAGGGAACAAGATAAGGGCCAATTACGATAAGGTAGCTGTTTAAGTTGAAGGGAAGCAAGACATTGTGAAGTTTCTCAGTAATCAAGACAGACAATGCAGGCTTTTTTCTCTGAATGTGAATACAGCAAGACAGCTGAATGCTGATTTGAGACATTTATCATCCCTACAGACAGACTCACATTAAAAAAAAACTGAGTTGCACAAAGAGGCTCAGAGATGTCTTTGGCCTTAAAAGTAGAGGCCATTTCTATTCAGGATGCTTCATCCCAAAAACCATGTTTCCATTCATTTTCTGCATTTGCATTCTTAAAGGTAAGACGACATCACTCATCACTTGCAAATGGACTTTAATAGTTGAAGATTTGGTATAAAGGCGAAGGGTGGAAAATGAAGCAAAATACCAGCTACTATTCATGCTTTGCTTTGACATGTGCAGTCCCCAGGCTTTGCTCCAGATCATTTCACCAAACGGGTATAGGTGGACATGTGCCTCAGGCCTCTGGATTTTACTTGAGTTTTTTGGGGTTCTGCTCCCCAAAATCAAATCAATGCATTAGAAATTATATGTTACTCATTTTTTCAACACGGAGATACTACTGCATATTTCTGCTTCTTTTGGGGAGGAAAATATATGAAATAATGTATCAGAAAGTACTGGTCTTGAATAAAAAAGTTAGAACTATATATGGTCTGCATTGCAATATAAGGGCATCTATTCCAGAAACACAGGGTGCATTCATACCATGGAATTAATCCAGTTTGACACCACTTTAAGTGGCACAGCTCAGTGCTATGGAATCCTGGGATTTGTGCCAGCACGAAACACCTTGTAAAACTAATATTGAGTCATGGCAGTTTTAGGGGAGTCAAACTTCATCTGTAGTATAGATGCACCCACAGATATCAGTATAGTGTGCAAGATTTTAGGACATTAAGATCATCTGGGGAGGCCCTGCTTTCAGTCCCGCCTGCATCACAGGCATGCCTGGCAGGAACGAGAGACAGGGCCTTCTCAGTGGTGGCCCCTCGGCTGTGGAACGCCCTCCCTATAGATATCAGATTGGCCCCATCCCTATTGGCGTTTCGGAGGAAAGTGAAGACCTGGCTGTTCGAACAAGCATTCGATTAAGCAGTGTAATGAATATAGGAACACGGATTAAAGGATGATGAGATTGGATTCTGATTTTACTGATGAGACGCTAATGATTGTTATGTAATGATGTCTAATTGTTGATGATGCTATTGTTTTAACTGTCCCATAATCGTTTTATGATGTTTTGCATTGAATTTTGCTGTTGTTAATTGCTTTGAGTCGCCTGAGGGCTGAAAAAAGAGGTATATAAATAAAGTAAATAAATAAATAAAGTGGATGAAGGAAAAAGATATAGGACAATATATGTGCTTGCAGATTGGAGGCAATATGTAGAAGAACTCTGCAGGAGTCTAGGTGAACCCTAAATATTGTGTGAAATACTTCCTTTTGTTTGTGTTCTTTTTTTAAAAAAACTTTTGTTTATTGTAGTTTAAACATATTCAGTGTTTAAACATTCTTATACTTATCACTTCCCCTTAACAAATTGTACAGAACATGTATGTCTTAATGCCTATAATATTTCATCCTCCTGCTTCATTACATATTGTCTTTTGTTTGTGTTCTAATTTCTAAAGTTATGTGCAGAACTCATTTCATCCATTTCTTTTGGTACCTTTGGTGCTTCGGGAGCATGTAATGGTAAGGGCCCTCTTGGTACGAAAATGCGTCCAACATGAAACAAAAAGAAAACCCTCATTCCCTGAAATTTACTCTCCTCTTCCAGGAGGTCTTCACTCTTCCTTACCTGGAAATGGGAAGCCTCCTTAAAATGCCGTGGAAAGAGTGTGTGGCTGCTGGTGTGGTGCAGCCCAGGAGAGAAAGTGTATGTCTGCCTGCAGCCAAGCGCCTCCTCCAGAGTAAGAAACAGACAACTTGCCTTCTTGCCTTGGAAAGTGTGTGTGGTGTGGTGTGCCCAGAAAGTGCATGTGTGCCTGCTGGTCGCTGCAGCCAAGCACCTCGTCTAGAGTAAGATACAGGTAATACGCCTTCTTAAAGCGTGCACGTGCCAATGTGCACGTGCTTCCTTTAAAGTGCGCACCTGCAAGCAGCTGAGTGTCTCTCCTCTAGAGTAGAAACAGTGGTGAAGGGGAGCCTGGAAAGCATGCCCCCCCCCAATAATGGGCCAATAGGAAACTGATATTTTGGCACCCCAGAGTGAAAACAGATATCTGCCATCCTAATTTTGGGAGGCTCCCAAAAAACAGATCAGAGGCTTCACTGAAAGTCGGGACAAGAAACAAGTCAAGGTTTACCCAAAAAGCACAACCCCACTAATTTCGGCTTCCTTAGATATAAATATAAATATAGGAAATAAATAAATAAACAAATAGATGGTGGTGTCATATGTTAATATCATAGACTTTTCTTGGCAAAGTATTTTTTCATAGAAGATGTGCACCACATGGTATGGATGACTCTGATCCTTTTGCAAAAACTTCATGCCTATGTTATGTTTATGTTATATGCCCAATCTGTTTTATTCTCTCACCCTCATCTTGTTAGAAACTGGAGGAACTGAGTTCCAGGTTGAACCTAAAAGATGTGTTTCAGATCTGAAAAGACTCAAGATTATAGTACTGATGCCTTTGAGTGTGTGCCAAGTAGAATAGAGCAATGGGAAAACTCCTAAGGAAATCTGAAAGGGCTCCATTGTAGAACTGAGCCTTCAAACTTCTCTTTTTTACATCGTCTTTTGCAAACCAGGTCATGTAAAAGCTGCTGATAGCCACGACTATATTGTTAAAACTTATGCCTGGACTCCACAACACCCAGCACTTGCTTGCTTTCTCTACAGCTTCCATCCCCATTGCAACTCCCAATTTCATGCTAGTGACTTTCTTAGCTGTAGGGAAGGACCTGCTCCCCCCTTGAGCAGGCCTGCCCAGTGCAGCAGCTCCAGCGGGACGAGACACGCACAGTTGCGGCAATCAAGGAGATGGGATGTGACATTTCCGCTGTCTAACACAAAGGGTCAGGCCATTAATCAGAGGGTGATGTGGGAATAACAGGGGACAGGAGGAGGCCGGAGTGTAATTCGCTGCCATTTACCTGCGAGTCTTCCAGCAGAGTCTCCTAGCTTGCCACAGGTAATAACCAGCTGCTGATTCGCTTTCCACACACACTGCTTTCCAGGAAGCCAAGGTGGTCCCTGGTGTCACTCCCTGACTTGCAGCTTAATATGGTTCGACACCAGGGATGGGACAAAGCTTTCTTTCAGACCCTGTTTTTAAAAGGAGGGATGCTTCTGCATGGACTAAAGCAAAACACAAGATGCATTGCATCGAAAGGTAGGAGTGAAACAGCACCATAAAAATCTTTTAAGAAGCAATTAAATGTGGTCCCAATCTTCAAGAAGGAAAAAAAGGATGACCCAAACAATTACCGTCTGGTCAGCCTCACGTCGATAACAGGCAAGATTCTGGAAAAGATTGTTAAGGAAGTGGTCTGCAAACACTTAGAAATGAATGTAATCATTGCTAATAGTCAACATGGATTTATCAAAAACAAGTCATGCCAGACTAATCTGATCTCTTTTTTCGATAGAGTTACAAGCTGGGTAGATGCGGGGAATGCTGGATGTAGCGTACCTGGATTTCAGTAAGGCCTTCGACAAAGTCCCCCATGACCTTCTGGCAAACAAACTAGTCCAATGTGGGCTAGGCAAAACTACGGTGAGGTGGATCTGTAATTGGTTAAATGGACGAACCCAGAGAGTGCTCACCAATGCTTCCTCTTCATCTTGGAAAGAAGTGACAAGTGGAGTGCCGCAGGGTTCCGTCCTGGGCCCGGTCCTGTTCAACATCTTTATTAATGACTTAGATGAAGGGTTAGAAGGCATGATCATCAAGTTTGCAGATGACACCAAATTGGGAGGGATAGCCAATACTCCAGAGGACAGGAGCAGAATTCAAAATGATCTTGACAGATTAGAGAGATGGGCCAAAACTAACAAAATGAAGTTCAACAGTGATAAATGCAAGATACTCCACTTTGGCAGAAAAAATGAAATGCAAAGATACAGAATGGGTGACGCCTGGCTCGAGAGCAGTACGTGTGAAAAGATCTTGGAGTCCTCGTGGACAAGTTAAACATGAGCCAACAATGTGATGTGGCGGCAAAAAAAGCCAATGGGATTTTGGCCTGCATCAATAGGAGCATAGTGTCTAGATCTAGGGAAGTCATGCTACCCCTCTATTCTGCTTTGGTTAGACCACACCTGGAATATTGTGTCCAATTCTGGGCACCACAATTCAAGAGAGATATTGGCAAGCTGGAATGTGTCCAGAGGAGGGCAACTAAAATGATCAAGGGTCTGGAGAACAAGCCCTATGAGGAGCAGCTTAAGGAGCTGGGCATGTTTAGCCTGAAGAAGAGAAGGCTGAGAGGAGATATGATAGCCATGTATAAATATGTGAGAGGAAGTCATAGGGAGGAGGGAGCAAGCTTGTTTTCTGCTTCCCTGGAGACTAGGACATGAAACAATGGCTTCAAAATACAAGAAAGGAGATTCCACCTGAACATGAGGAAGAACTTCTTGACTGTGAGAGCCTTTCACCAGTGGAACTCTCTGCCCCGGAGTGTGGTGGAGGCTCCTTCTTTGGAAGCTTTTAAACAGAGGCTGGATGGCCATCTGTCAGGGGTGATTTGAATGTAATATTCCTGCTTCTTGGCAGGGGGTTGGACTGGATGGCCCATGAGGTCTCTTCCAACTCTTTGATTCTATGATTCTATGAAATATGGAGATACTCATCACAAAGTTACCTATGGATTCAAAATACTCTTAGTTCAATGGCTCAATCGCAAGCATACATGTGTTTCCAACAACTGTAAAGCAAAAAGTGATACACTTTGTGGCAGCAACCATATACAATTACTTTAGGAGGTAAACTGGATTGTGAGATGCTAATCTGTTAGTGACAAATACTTGAAAAATATGGCTCATCTGATAAATGATTGCACCTCAAAACGCACTTTGGAATATCACTTGATGTAAAATTTGCCATCTTTTCTTGTTAAAAAGTTAACTTTCAACATTCCCTTGAATGTATATGCCAAACAATATAAACCTTGGGAAAGAGATAGTCCAGAACTATTCTGTTTTCTATTGGGAAAATACTGAAATGGATGCAGAGGAAAGACAAGCTAAAGGTGTTAGAAAACTGTGCAGTACCTCTCTCAAATGTGTGGCATATTTGGAGCTATATCAAAGCCTCTCAGGTTAGCAACCTAAATAGCATGGATGTTCAATCCTTGTATACCTTTAATAAATGTTTCTTTGCTTTAATATCAGAGGAAGGTAGCTTATTGCCAAGTAAATGAATTCAGAATGCAATGTAGAAAGGTAGGCTTCGGAATTGTTTGGTGGCATTGACTGGGGGTCACCGCCAGGCAGTGAATATTGGAGTCAAAATAGGAGCATTAGCAGTACACAGGGGTGACCCAATTTTCATCTGCAAAGAGAAAAGGTAGTCTCCCAATACATAAATCAGAAGTGAAAGTTGTTTGGACAGCCTGCCCATTGTGATCCATTTAGCTCACCAGGTGGAATCAGAGGCATAAAAAGAGAAAACATAAAAGGAGACATTAGAGGAGTCAGTGAGGGTTTCCTATCAAATGAATGAGTATTCCCTTGCATGGAGAAGGCCCAGGCGTAGCAGCCTGAAAATTTACTCCTCTTCTGATGTCCAAACAGAGACTAAAAACATACTGTTGCCAATATTGATTTTCTGTCCTCCAAACACATGCACCACCTTAATTGTGATTTGTGCCATAGTTCATGGGCTGAAAGCTTTCGTTTATCTCAACCTGGTTAAACAACTTTAAATAATAACAGGTCAATATATCTGTCCATTGGCCAGGCTCAACTGCCCTTCCAACTTTAGTGAAAGGAAGCTGTTAATCTCCTCTCGCTTAAGAGTTACTTACAGGGAAGTCACATAACTGAGCAACTGTAAGCTTCGGAGGCTACATCCTTTTGTGCATGTGGGGAGGAAGTAGTGTAACTTGAAGAGAAATTACACCATTGTTGCTGCTGTCCAAAACAAGCAATTTCTTAACAGACTTTGTTCATTTTCATGGAAGAAACCATGAAAATGAACAAAATCTGGCTACCAGTATTTTAAAAAAGCTCTAAATCAATGCGCTTTACATTGATTTAGGATTGTTGTACGCTCCCACTAACGCTCCATCTCTCCTACCATATTCATGCCTAGCATTATTTTTAACTTTAATTACATTTGGCCCAGACATAGATTTTAATTGTGTGTTGTATTATTGTCATTGTATATTGCTTTTTTGTTATGAGTTTTATTTAACCTGTTTTACTGTTGTTGTTATTGCTTGTATTGATGTATTGTGGGCTCAGCCTCATGTAAGCCACACCGAGTCCCTTGGGGTGATGGTAGCGGGGTATAAATAAAGTTTAATAATAATAATAAATCATAACAGTAAATAAAAACAGGGGAGCTGCAGATAAGAAACAATCAGGGACAGCTAATCACATCTCAACAAAATATTCCCCCAGGCAGTTAGAAGCTACACCTTAAAAACTGCTAGGCCATTAAATGTTAATCAAGGTGGCCAACTGAAACATTCACACCTACCTCCAACAGACAAGAGTTCTTTCTCCCACCCTGGACATTCCAAGATATATAAATCCAATTCTTTCTAGTTTCCAGCACATCTCACAACCACTGAGAATGCCTGCCATAAATGTAGGTGAAATGTCAGATGAGAATGCTTCTGGAATATGGCCATACAGCCCAAAAAACTTACAGTAAACCCTAACAGACTACTTATACTAAATGATAAAAGATACACCTCTCTCACAAACATGAAATGCCCCAAACTCTTTTGAATATTAGAAAGAGAAACTATAATGTGTTGTAATAGCCAATATTACCCTATGTGAAAATACATCTAAAGTGCAAAGAAAACTTCAAAATCGAGTCATCATTGGTAGAGAGCAATAATATCACGAGTGATGGGTTAACCCTACAATAATATAGTATTAGAAGAAAAGTACAAAAAGAGTTTGTGCATTCCACAAAAAAGAAAAATTCAGAACAACATACTGCACTCCCTCCCCATAGCTGCATGGTTTTGTTGGTGGAATATAATATTTCTATTTCATTGCACTGCATATTATGCTATGCTTTTTAAATGTTGGTTAGCAGCTCCACTGCAGCCTATGCTATAGAAACTACTACCTAAAGTATGATGCTATGTTGAGATACTTGCCAAAAATTATCAATTTTGCACCTTCTGAGACATGTTGAGAGACAAAACACACCTTGCCTCGGAAATTCACTCATTTGCAAGACTTACAGTGTCATCTGGAGAAACAGAATGCATGCAAATGGGGCATATGTTTTAAATATACGAACAGCTAAAAATGCATAGAACTTAAAAAAATTGCACAAACTTAGTCAAAGGGGAAAACCATAAAAATGTATTGTTTTGAGGAAAAAATCTGTAAATACATCAAGAGCAAGCATGGTGTAGCATTCTGGGTGCTGTTTGGCTTTGGAAACCTGAGTCTGAATCACTGCTTAGCCATAGAAATGAACTGGATGACTTTGGACTAGTCACACTGTCTCATTTTTAAAAGGAAGTACAGGCAGTCCCTGAGTTACAAACACCAAACTTATAACTGACTCACAGTTATGAACAGGGTGAGACAACAGGAAGTGGGAGAAATCTACCCCTAGAAAGGGAAATTCATTCTTGGAAGAGTTATTATCATGGGGGAACGGTGTCTCCACTGAAGCTTCCTCACCAATCTTTGTTTCCACAAGCGAAATTGTTCAAAATTCAATTCTCACAGTGACAGTAAGTCAGATGAAATCTTCTGAACAGGGGCACAGACAGAAAAACGAAACACAACCGGGGGGGGGGGGGGGTATTAACCCTTCCCTATGCTATCCAAAGTTTATCCAAAGGGCTGGGCTATAGAACAGCTGGTAAATCACCACCAGCAGCAATAAGATCTACCAAACGAAAGGTTGCCAGTTTGAAACCTGGGTTGGGGTGACCACCTGTCAGCACAGCTCGCTGTTTACCTTAGCAGTTTGAAAAGAGCTTAAAGCTGTAAGTAGAGAAATTAGGTACTGCTAAAAAGTGGGGAGGTATTTTAAGACACTATGAAAGAAAAGATACCAGAAAATGCTGGCGACTAAAAGGAAGAAGTTCTGATGGCTCTTCATCATAAGAGGATGGAGCGACAGCACCCTCCTGTGGATGGATTTGAGCACAACCTCCAACAGCACTGAAAGTTGGACACTGACACAACATACCTCCTGTCTGTTCTCACTGTCCACCTCAACACTTTGATGACACCATCCCCAGTCCTATCTACTTGATTGTTGAACTTTCCTTGCACTCCTCATCAGGATGTTTTGCACTCATGGAACCTAAATCTCAGTTATGTGTTTTTTCTTCTTCTCAGCCACATTGTTTGATATTATTTACAATTGTGTTTGTTTTATATTTTATCTGATGTTTTTAACTGTGTATCCTGTTTGTAACTTTTGGGCTTGTCCCTTGTAAGCCGCCCGAAGTCCCCTTGGGGAGATGGTTTGCAGGGCTATAAAAATAAAATTATTATTATTATTATTATTATTATTATTATTCTGTCCTGTCTGTCCAAACAGCATTCAATATTTGCTGTATATGTGTACTGTGATACGCCCTGAGTCCCCTTGGGGAGATAGGGCAGAACATAAATAAATTATATTATTATATATATCACACATACACAAGGAATTACACTTTAAATGTACATGTTCTGACTTAAAAGCAAATTCAACTTAAGAACAAACCAAATGAACCTATTCTGTCCATAACTTGGGGGCTGCCTGTAATGCCAAGCTCCATGACTGCCATAATTTGGAAAGGGCTTCAAGGCATCTCTGTATATGAACCCACACAATCTCTTCGATCATCTGGAGAGGCCCTGCTCTCGATCCCACCAGCATCGCAGGCGCGATTGGTGGGGACGAGAGAGAGGGCCTTTTCGGTGGTAGCCCCTCAACTCTGGAACTCACTCCCCAGGGACATCAGGCAGGCCCCAACTCTGGCAGTCTTTAGGAGGAGCTTGAAGATGTGGTTGTTCCAGTGTGCCTTCCCAGAATAATGATCCCATAACACTTTGTCATCCGAAGCACTTTACATTTCTGCTTATATGTTTTCCACAAACACCACTACCACCTTTTCGCCCATGCTCCAGCATTATTTTCTATTTTAATTTTACATTTCACCTTCCCACAGTTTTAATTGTGTGTTGTCTTATTGTTAATGTTGCATATCTTATTGTCCATGGTTTTTTTAATTTTAATTGCTTGTATTGTTGTTGTTATTATTGCGTGTATTGTTGTATTTGGGCTCAGTCTTATGTAAGCCGCACCGAGTCCCTTGGGGAGATGGTAGCGGGGTACAAATAAAGTATGGTTGTTGTTGTTGTTGTTGTTGTTGTTGTTGTTGTTATTATTATTATTATTATTATTATTATTATTATTATTATACAAATGCCTGTGTGGAAAGAAAAGTACAGGGCTCTGAGCAAATTGTGTCAAGAAATTCCTGTGGTAGGTTCACCTCAAGGTGCCCATAGGGCACAAATAACTTGAAGGCACTCAACAATACATACATTGGAAATGATTTGAAAGCACACAACAAAACATTTTGACATGTTTCATGTTCAAAAAAGGAGGAGGAGGAGGAAACATTTTTGGGTAGGTTCCATCACACCTTCCAAATCCTTCTAAGGTTGCACCCAGATTGGTTCTACCACTCATTCACCAAACTTCTAAACTGAAGATCAGGATGGACTGAGACAGACAACTTATGTGGTTTTGGTGCCTGCTTAATTTTGCACTAAGTAGAGGATTCCAACACTCTCATCTTGTTACTAAAATTTGTCAAGGGGCTGTACATTTTCAGTTCTATTCCACTGCTCCTTTAACCAATCAATGGTGATTTCATTAGCATGCAATCACTGTCTAATTAACTCTCTATTCAATCACCGCCACTAAGTAGTATGGCAAGGAGCATAAGAGTCAGGGGGGAGGGGGGTCATTAGCCATTATACTCATTGGCCTCTGTCATATTATTCCTCCATTCCTTAGAAAACCAGATTACAATAATTCAAAGCAGGGACATAAATGATTCTTTAGTTGAAATCATTGTATGTCTCTCCAGTTCATCTGCTTGGATCTTGATTTCCAATTCATTCCTCTTTTGGTCCCACAGGCTCTTTCCCCATCCCCAGGCATAAGACTGTTAAGCTTAAAAAAAATGTGGGCAGGGGTCAAACTGGCCTGAATCTGCTCTCCAGGACATATCCCAGCATGTTTCTACAAAGGTCATGAGTTCCAAGCCAGCCCGGGTTGGAGTGGGTTTCCAACCATTGTGTAGCCTGTTGTCAACCTTTGCAACCCGAAAGACAGTTGCATCTGTCAAGTAGGAAAATAAGGTACCACCTTAAAAGTGTGGGGAGGCTAAAATTAACTAATTTATGAGGCCATAAAGAAGCACTCCAGCGGGGAAGCATCCGAGGAATGCGGAATGCGGAGGTACTTCATCAGCATCGCAGATGGACGATGAAAGCGACAGCTCCCCTGGCGGCCAGAAAAAGTTAAATAGCCTCTATGTAAGTCTGTATATGTCTGTACATCAAAATTGGCATTGAATGTTTGCCATATATGTGTACACTGTAATCCATCCTGCGGGGTGAGAAGGGCGGAATATAAAAGCTGTAAATAAATAAATAAATAAATAAATGTTCATTTTCGCTTTTGAATATAGAAATTAATAATAGTGACCTCCTGAAGTGGACTTTTTGGCTCAACATTTAATCCATTGATCCTTCTCAAATCTACATATTTGGCCATTTTTAAAATGTCAGAAGCGACTTGAAAAACTGCAAGTTGCTTCTGGTGTGAGAGAATTGGCCGTCTGCAAGGACGTTGCCCAGGGGATGCCCAGACATTTTGATGTTTTATCATCCTTGTGAGAAGCTCTTCTCATGTCCCCACATGGGGACCTTCAGCTCACAGTGGGAGCTCATCCAAGCTCTCTACAGATTCGAACCTATGACCTGTCAGTCTTCAGTCTTGCCGGCACAAGGGTTTAACCCACTGCACCACCCAGGGCTCCTTTGAACATGTTAATCACATATGATTCCACCCACTCCAAGAACTGTAGGATTTATGAGCCAACCTGAGTAGCAATTTTCTTCTGAGAGAATGACTTCCAAGACAGCAGTTTTAAAATACTATTTGCAGTTCAAGACTTATTATGCATAATATTCACATGTGTCTGTTTTGCCTAGCAAACATTTTGTTCAGAAAATCATTCTTTCCCTGCAAAACAACCACATGTGCTGGATTGCAAAAAATATCAACAACCAGTGTTTCTCACTACTTGGGAAACACATTTTGACCATTCCCCCCCCATTTTAAAAAAATCTATTTCCATCCATAATACTGACCAACTATATGATTCTGGAAGCTGCAATCAAAATATGCAGGATTTCCAAACTCTGATGTGAAGTAGAGGAAAGAGACATCGTTGTCTTCAAAAAAAAAAAAGCTTAGATAAGTTAAAGGCAATCTTATGCAAGTTAAAGGACTAGTCTGTCAGCAGTTATTAATAAGCATAGCTAATCTGAACGTCTACAGAAGGAGGCAGCATAGCACCAAAGTTACTTTAACAAAAAATAGCCAACGAGAAAGACCATCACCTCCATATTCTGTGTAGCCAGAGAAGTAACCAACCAGTCTGTGCTGGAAACAGTATGTGAAATTAAATGGGCTTTTGATTCAATGCAACCTTATGTTCTTGGATGTACCAAAGCAACTACGCCTTTGCAGCCAAAGCATATTTATATTAAGGTTCAGGCAGCTGGCCGGCAATTCTGAAATGATTTTTTTCTGCTCTTCCTACTGCCGTTGAAAGGAAGACTTGGCAGCAGGCAGCTAGCTCAGCCCCACAGCCATCAATCCCAGCTTATCTAGAGAGCCTTGCCATGAACCCAATTGATCATAAATTCCAGTTTTATTTTCTAGTCATAATAATCCAGGCACAGAGGATAGGACAAAATATCTCTCTCCCACTCCCGCTCACACACATACATTCAAATTGGCCCAAGTGATGCATTCACAGGACATTTGACAAGACCTAGTTTCCAAAAATCAATTGCTGTAGTTTGAGTTTCTCAACACAATACTATCCTGAAAAGTAAGTGGATCTTAAGCAGTGATTCCCAACTTGTGGTCCGTGAACCACCGGTGGTCCACAAGAACTACAATATGGTCCGCAGCCTCACAGTTACTACACCATTGCAACAAGAGCGACTGGTTGACTCATAAAACCTTCTTATAGTGCCAAGGCTTATTAAATATGGTTTTCTGTGGACAGGCAGATGGCAACAACTGGATGGCATATGTTCTGTATCAGAAACTAGAGCTATGTGGTGTATCCAAGGCAATTTTCTGAATCAGCACCCCAAATAACCAAACCAATTTTATTTATTTATTTATTTATTTATTTACGACATTTATATGCCGCCCTTCTCACCCCAAAGGGGACTCAGAGCAGCTTACAAAATATAAATACATACAATATATTATATTATTAGCATAGTACAATATCATTGTTATATATTATCATATTGTACTATACCATTATATTATAATATTATTAGTAATATTACATTTATATATATATATATATATATATATATATATAATATCATATTATTAGTAGCATTATATTGCATTACATTGTACTATTATAAATACTATGTCTGTACAATATATTACATTATACATTACTATATTATATTATTAGCAAAGCACAGGAGACAAGGTGGAACTGTCCCAGAGCAGCAATTGTTGCTGGGGGAAGGAGTCCCCAACTGATGACATATGCAGGAGATGAGATGGAACTGTCCCTTGGCCCTCTCTCTCTTCACTCTGGCCCAGAGCAGCAGTTGATGCTGGGGAGAGGGGTCTCCAACTGATGACATATGCAGGAGACAAGATGGAACTGTCCCCTGGCCCCCTCTCTCTTCACTTTGGCCCAGAGCAGCAGTTGGTGCTGGGGGAGGGGTCCCCAACTGATGACATATGCAGGAGACAAGATGGAACTGTCCCCTGGCCCCCTCTCTCTTCACTCTGGTCCCAGCAGCAGTTGGTGCTGGGGGAGGGGTCCCCAACTGATGACATATGCAGGAGACAAGATGGAACTGTCCCCTGGCCTCTCTCTTCACTCTGGCCCAGAGCAGTAGTTGGTGCTAAGGGGAGGGGTCCCCAACTAATGACATATGCAGGAGACAAGACAGAACTGTCCCCTGGCCCCCTCTCTCTTCACTCTGGCCCAGAGCAGCAGTTGGTGCTGGGGAGGGGTCCCCAACTGATGACATATGCAGGAGACAAGATGGAACTGTCCCCTGGCCCCCCGTGTCTTCACTCTGGCCCAGAGCAGCGGTTGGTGCTGGAGGGGTCCCCAACAGATGACATATGTAGGAGACAAGATAGAACTATCCCCTGGCCCCCTCTCTCATCACTCTGGCCCAGAGTGGCAGTTGGTGCTGGGAGGAGGGGTTTAAATCTAAAGTTGACCAAAAACTGATTCGTAACCCTTTTGGTACTAATGTGGGAGAGTGGTCCCTGGTCAAAGTGGTCCATTGTCAAGTGGTCCCTGGTCAAAAAAAGCTTGGGAACCAGTAATGTTAAGGAACAATGGACATTATCACAAGAGACTCTAAAAACCTGTCTGGTGTTGCAAATCCTGTCTAGGGTTTAAGCTAAAACACGGCAGGATAGTCACTCTCCTTATTACATCAAACAGTTCTCCAAAACTTGAAGAAACTTGCAAGCCCTTTAAGGTTACATTTTTCTTCATAATCCTAGCATTTCCTCTGTTCATCCATGCCAAAACAGACATTCAATAACATGAGCCATACTGAGAGTATCACATATTCCAGTATCATGAAGAAAGCTCTTTACATACATCCTGCCATCTCAATGTTTGCAACTATGGATTCCTAACTTCCTTACATATATATCTGGTCAGCCAATGCAATGTATATCTTTATACATATTGATGGGTGAAGCAGTTCTACCATCTCCTTCCTGCATTTTTCTTCCATACATGACTAATTTCATGTCTGTGGGCGGACACCCATCGCCTTTACCCAAAAGAAGAAATATTTGTGTGAAATGCTTTTTAGTTTAGTTTCAGATGACTAAAATGAAGCTCAGTGAGAAAGAAAGAAACCCTCGAGTTGCCATCAAATTTCACTCAAATATTCAGATGCTGTGATTTTCTTCTGGCAAAAAAAGTATTCAAAAGCTTCATTGAGATGACCCAATTGTTTTGCTGATTCGACACCACACAATTCTCCACATCTCACACAGAAATCCTCCCCATACATTCTTAAGATGAACACTGCAGTGGGTACTGTATTCTAGTAATAATTTTGTTTTTCGTTCTAAACATCTTCGGATCTCATAAAGTTCATTTGATCAGGGCTTGCCCAAGGCTTTTTTGCAACGTGGAGCAAAGGACAAGGTTCTTCTGCTCCACACACAAAAGTTATGCCTGAAGCCAAGAGGGAGAAATTTGTCGGATGTGAATCCAGAAATTCAGCGTAATCAAACCCAATTTTGTGTGGATATAAGTTCCAGGCACAGTCAGGTGGGACAAGACTCAGGCGGGACATGAACAAGTCATCCTCAAGGCTTGCATTGGAATGCATCTGCTGAAATGTACCAAGAGGGTAAGAAATTTCTTATTCCAGGAACTTCAATGAGCTGGAACCAGATTTACCTTTGGACTTGACTTAAAAGTAGATTCCCAGAGTGTTAGCCCCTTTTCTGGGGAAAACCAGTTCAATTAAGAATCAGCCTCCTTTAGCAGAGTTCACAAGTGGAACTGCTGAATCTCTTGGGTTTCTTTGATACAAATTTCAGCAAAGTAAAGCAAATAGGAATAGCTAAACCCCTTTTAAATTACACTTAAAGCTACGTTCAAAAATATGTGCATGAAGCACCAAAGTCCTGGCTAATATAGGAAAGATAAGAAGCACAGTAGAGGCTGCACTCACTAGCTTGGAGGAGGAGGAAAGAGAGAGGAACAAGTCCTTTATATACACACCTGGTAGGTTTTCTAGCCATCTCCACAATGGGAAACTGAGGAATATGGTGAAAGCTCTAAAGAAGCCTGTGTATGGTGGAGGCATATAGGAAACCCTTATGCCTAACTACCCAGTCAGTTCTCAGAATGAGTTTTACACTTGTGTCTTATGCTTAATGTCTGTTCTGTGTTTATTATTATTATTATACTGACACAAAAGCACAGTATGTCACAGCAAATGAGATCTATATGCTGGATTTCGGATCACAAACACACAAGTCGAACACTTCCCAAGCGTCTAGTGTTCAACTTGCGATTTTGTGATACAAAATCCAGCATATAGATCTCGTTTGCTGTGACATACTGTGCTTTTGTGTCAGTAAAATAATAATAAACATATTATTATTATTATTATTATTATTATTCTGACACAAAAACACAGTATGACACAGCAAACAAGATATAAATGATGAATTTCATATCACAAAATCATAAGCCATACGACTTCCTCCTCCTCTTCTTCCTCTTCCTCCTCTTCTTATTATTATTTGATACACAACAAAATTAGTACACAGCAAACAACATCACAATGCTGGCTTTTATATTTGATCACACATTGGACATTTCCCAAATGTCTAGGACTGTATGATGCATCGGCGAATAATGCATGCAGGTCCCAGCAGGGTGGCCTTTTGCAGCTGGCAGATGGTAATTTTGTCAGCATCAATTGTATTTAAGTGCAGGCCAAGGTCTTTAGGCACTGCACCCAGTGTGCTGATCACCACTGGGACCACCTTTACTGGCTTGTGCCAGAGTCTTTGGATGTCAATCTTTAAATCCTCATATCATCATCCTCATCCTCATCATTATCTTTATTTATACCCCACCTTTCTCCCCTTTTCCAATCCGGTAGTCATTGCACATAATTCCAATCCGTCTATTGCACTATAAATCTTCTCTGAAGGCTTGATTCCAGTGCCACGTTTTCACTCTCTCTCTCTCTGAAGATCAGGAAGAAAGGGGCTGATTTAACATCATTGTGGAGGGAATTCCATAGCTGAGGGGCCACTACTGAGAAGGCCTTGTCTCTCTTTCCCAGCAGTTGCACCTGCGAAGGAGGCAGGACTAGGAGCAGGACCTCCCCGGACAAACTTAATCTCCAAGATGGTTCACAGGGGAAGAAAAGTTTGGACAGGGGGGTTGTGTGCTCCCTGTATGCCACTCCAGTGAGCACTCTGGCCGTTGCCCATTTGACCACTTGGTAAACCCCATGTAGAGCATGTTGCAGTAATCTATTTGGGATGTAACCAGAGCATAGACCACCATGGCTATGTCTGACTTCCCAAGGAACAGGCACAACTGGTACACAAGCTATTGAACAAAGGACCTAGGAAATGCCTAGATAGGACACTTCTTTAAGTATTGCTAGGTCCTCCAGGTCAACTCTATTGCCAACTTCCATAAAGCCATGCTGGAGGACTAGGTAAACGAAACTGAGGATATTGGTTCCTTGGATACAGAGTTATATTTATAGTTATGTTTATATACAGAGTGTAGAGAGGGAGGCAGACGACAGTTCCATCTTGTCTCTTCCCTATATCATAAGTTGGGAACCCCCCCCCCCTTGGCACCAACTGCTCTGGCCAGAGTGAAGAAAGAGGTGGCAGGGAAGAGTTCCATCTTGTCTCCTGTGCTTTACTATAATATAATATAATATAATATAATATAATATAATATAATATAATATTGTGTGCATGTATGTATGTGTGTGTGTGTGTGTGTGTGTGTGTGTGTGTGTGTGTATATATATATATATATATAATGTAATACAATATAATACTAAGTTAATAATAATATAATAATAATGTATATATAATTATATATTTATAGTAAATATGATATATATATTATATTATATATATATGTGTGTGTGTGTGTGTGTGTGTGTGTGTGTGTGTGTGTGTATATATATATATATATATATATATATATATATATATATATATCTTATAAGCTGCTCTGAGTCCCCTTCGGGGTGAGAAGGGTGGCATATAAATGTCGTAAATAAAAAAAATGTCATTTATTGTGACAATGTCTCTTCACATCAGAGAGATGTTATGTCTACATCCCTCTGCAGTACATGTAGAACATGCAATGGAAGGTAAGCACTTTGTTCGGTTTATAAGATCCGTCTCATATTTTTGCAGATATGCCTCTGCTGATCCATGAAAGGAAAAGCCATCCAAGCATCACAGAAGGTATCAGTTAATTCTGCACTTAAAATAATTAGCAGTTGTATTCTCTAAACTGATTGTATTGGGGGCATTGTGCAAGTTATGTGATGCTTTGTATGCACCGACTCCCACAATCATGCAAGTTGTCATTGTGATACTGTATAAATCAAGCCATGCATGAGCAAGCAAAATGGGCAGCACATTTACTTCTCTGATAAAGAAATATAGATTTGGGCATGAAATTCATCCTATAGTTTGTGCATGTCTCTATATAATATTCTTTGCTATGTGTGCTAAAAGCCTATGATGCATTAAAACTCCTTCTCCTGTCACTAGGCAAAAGCACACAATACCTCGGGTTTCTCAAGATCCCGTAAACCCATGAGGTGGACTCCATAATCCATAGGAGTTCTAACTTGTGGCTTTCACTTATAACTTACAGATTTGGTTTATTAAAGAGTGATTTAGACGCCACGGTATGTGCCGTACTTTCCTGCGAGGTAAATCCACTGCAATACTCCCTTTCCTTGCTGTAAGTCAGGCTAGTCCCTAAGCTACTTTTAAAAATGGGTCTTTATAGAAAAAACACCCTCCAGGGAAACAGTCCAGGGCTTATACTCCTTCGAGGAAAATGCATTCCGAACATGACAAATTGTAAGAAAGTTCGGTCCTCCTCTTCAAAAATGATTTGGGGAAATGGTTATTCTCATGAATCTCAATTAAGCATGCACTTCATTATAAGCTTAGAATTCTCCAGATAATGATATTCTGAGGATGTCTTCTTTAAAACTCAAAAAGTTGCAGTTTGTGGTTTAATTTCGCCATGCTGTATCTGCTGCATTTGCATTCATATAGTGCCCAAGATTAGATTAACTTCTGGTCTTGTAATGACCAAAAGCTATCAGATTTTTTAAAAATCCATTTGGGAGTTTCTGCAAAATCTCAGATCTTATAGAGACCTCTTGTAGAAGTTCTTATTCATGTTATCCTCCTGCTTTCTGTGCTAGCTGGTTATATGTAAGGTTCGGCTACCTTTTCTCTATGGAATTGCATTTAGGCCACTGATAGCAGTAGACCAGATTTGCTATTGGCCTGCAATACTGACTTAACTTTTGGACATATAATGAGAAGATAGGAAAGCCTGGAGAAGACAATTATGCTGGGGAAAATTGAAGGAAAAAGGAAGGGGGGCCGACCAAGGGCAAGATGGATAGATGGTATCCTTGAAGTGGCTGGCTTGACCTTGAAGGAGCTGGGGGTGGTGATGGTCAACAGGAAACTTTGGTGTGGGCTGGTTCATGAGGTCACGAAGTCGGAAGTGACTGAACGAATGAATAACAACGGACTTAACTAGAATAGATATTTAATTTGAACTGGTTCTTTGGGAGACTCAAATACCAGTA
>NW_026847882.1:31651350-31672784 GCF_025583915.1 Anolis sagrei ordinatus
TATTATTAGTAGCATTATATTGCATTACATTGTACTATTATAAATACTATGTCTGTACAATATATTACATTATACATTACTATATTATATTATTAGCAAAGCACAGGAGACAAGGTGGAACTGTCCCAGAGCAGCAATTGTTGCTGGGGGAAGGAGTCCCCAACTGATGACATATGCAGGAGATGAGATGGAACTGTCCCCTGGCCCCCTCTCTCTTCACTCTGGCCCAGAGCAGCAGTTGGTGCTGGGGGAGGGGTCCCCAACTGATGACATATGCAGGAGACAAGATGGAACTGTCCCCTGGCCCCCTCTCTCTTCACTCTGGCCCAGAGCAGCAGTTGGTGCTGGTGGGGAGGGGTTGCCAACTGATGACATATGCAGGAGACAAGATGGAACTGTCCCCTGGCCCCCTCTCTCTTCACTCTGGCCAGAGCAGCAGTTGGTGCTGGGGGGAGGGGTCCCCAACTGATGACATATGCAGGAGACAAAATGGAACTGTCCCCTGGCCCCCTCTCTCTTCACTCTGGCCCAGAGCAGCAGTTGGTGCTGGGGGGAGGGGTCCCCAACTGATGACATATGCAGGAGACAAGATGGAACTGTCCCCTGGCCCTCTCTCTCTTCAGCAGTTGGTGCTGGGGCGAGGGGTCCCCAACTCATGACATATGCAGGAGACAAGATGGAACTGTCCCCTGCCCCCCCCCCTTCATTCTGGCCCAGAGCGACAGTTGGTGCTGTTGGGAGGGGTCCCCAACAGATGACATATTAGGAGACAAGATAGAACTATCCCCTGGCCCCCTCTCTCATCACTCTGGCCCAGAGTGGCAGTTGGTGCTGGGAGGAGGGGTTTAAATCTAAAGTTGACCAAAAACTGATTCGTAACCCTTTTGGTACTAATGTGGGAGAGTGGTCCCTGGTCAAAGTGGTCCATTGTCAAGTGGTCCCTGGTCAAAAAAAGCTTGGGAACCAGTAATGTTAAGGAACAATGGACATTATCACAAGAGACTCTAAAAACCTGTCTGGTGTTGCAAATCCTGTCTAGGGTTTAAGCTAAAACACGGCAGGATAGTCACTCTCCTTATTACATCAAACAGTTCTCCAAAACTTGAAGAAACTTGCAAGCCCTTTAAGGTTACATTTTTCTTCATAATCCTAGCATTTCCTCTGTTCATCCATGCCAAAACAGACATTCAATAACATGAGCCATACTGAGAGTATCACATATTCCAGTATCATGAAGAAAGCTCTTTACATACATCCTGCCATCTCAATGTTTGCAACTATGGATTCCTAACTTCCTTACATATATATCTGGTCAGCCAATGCAATGTATATCTTTATACATATTGATGGGTGAAGCAGTTCTACCATCTCCTTCCTGCATTTTTCTTCCATACATGACTAATTTCATGTCTGTGGGCGGACACCCATCGCCTTTACCCAAAAGAAGAAATATTTGTGTGAAATGCTTTTTAGTTTAGTTTCAGATGACTAAAATGAAGCTCAGTGAGAAAGAAAGAAACCCTCGAGTTGCCATCAAATTTCACTCAAATATTCAGATGCTGTGATTTTCTTCTGGCAAAAAAAGTATTCAAAAGCTTCATTGAGATGACCCAATTGTTTTGCTGATTCGACACCACACAATTCTCCACATCTCACACAGAAATCCTCCCCATACATTCTTAAGATGAACACTGCAGTGGGTACTGTATTCTAGTAATAATTTTGTTTTTCGTTCTAAACATCTTCGGATCTCATAAAGTTCATTTGATCAGGGCTTGCCCAAGGCTTTTTTGCAACGTGGAGCAAAGGACAAGGTTCTTCTGCTCCACACACAAAAGTTATGCCTGAAGCCAAGAGGGAGAAATTTGTCGGATGTGAATCCAGAAATTCAGCGTAATCAAACCCAATTTTGTGTGGATATAAGTTCCAGGCACAGTCAGGTGGGACAAGACTCAGGCGGGACATGAACAAGTCATCCTCAAGGCTTGCATTGGAATGCATCTGCTGAAATGTACCAAGAGGGTAAGAAATTTCTTATTCCAGGAACTTCAATGAGCTGGAACCAGATTTACCTTTGGACTTGACTTAAAAGTAGATTCCCAGAGTGTTAGCCCCTTTTCTGGGGAAAACCAGTTCAATTAAGAATCAGCCTCCTTTAGCAGAGTTCACAAGTGGAACTGCTGAATCTCTTGGGTTTCTTTGATACAAATTTCAGCAAAGTAAAGCAAATAGGAATAGCTAAACCCCTTTTAAATTACACTTAAAGCTACGTTCAAAAATATGTGCATGAAGCACCAAAGTCCTGGCTAATATAGGAAAGATAAGAAGCACAGTAGAGGCTGCACTCACTAGCTTGGAGGAGGAGGAAAGAGAGAGGAACAAGTCCTTTATATACACACCTGGTAGGTTTTCTAGCCATCTCCACAATGGGAAACTGAGGAATATGGTGAAAGCTCTAAAGAAGCCTGTGTATGGTGGAGGCATATAGGAAACCCTTATGCCTAACTACCCAGTCAGTTCTCAGAATGAGTTTTACACTTGTGTCTTATGCTTAATGTCTGTTCTGTGTTTATTATTATTATTATACTGACACAAAAGCACAGTATGTCACAGCAAATGAGATCTATATGCTGGATTTCGGATCACAAACACACAAGTCGAACACTTCCCAAGCGTCTAGTGTTCAACTTGCGATTTTGTGATACAAAATCCAGCATATAGATCTCGTTTGCTGTGACATACTGTGCTTTTGTGTCAGTAAAATAATAATAAACATATTATTATTATTATTATTATTATTATTATTCTGACACAAAAACACAGTATGACACAGCAAACAAGATATAAATGATGAATTTCATATCACAAAATCATAAGCCATACGACTTCCTCCTCCTCTTCTTCCTCTTCCTCCTCTTCTTATTATTATTTGATACACAACAAAATTAGTACACAGCAAACAACATCACAATGCTGGCTTTTATATTTGATCACACATTGGACATTTCCCAAATGTCTAGGACTGTATGATGCATCGGCGAATAATGCATGCAGGTCCCAGCAGGGTGGCCTTTTGCAGCTGGCAGATGGTAATTTTGTCAGCATCAATTGTATTTAAGTGCAGGCCAAGGTCTTTAGGCACTGCACCCAGTGTGCTGATCACCACTGGGACCACCTTTACTGGCTTGTGCCAGAGTCTTTGGATGTCAATCTTTAAATCCTCATATCATCATCCTCATCCTCATCATTATCTTTATTTATACCCCACCTTTCTCCCCTTTTCCAATCCGGTAGTCATTGCACATAATTCCAATCCGTCTATTGCACTATAAATCTTCTCTGAAGGCTTGATTCCAGTGCCACGTTTTCACTCTCTCTCTCTCTGAAGATCAGGAAGAAAGGGGCTGATTTAACATCATTGTGGAGGGAATTCCATAGCTGAGGGGCCACTACTGAGAAGGCCTTGTCTCTCTTTCCCAGCAGTTGCACCTGCGAAGGAGGCAGGACTAGGAGCAGGACCTCCCCGGACAAACTTAATCTCCAAGATGGTTCACAGGGGAAGAAAAGTTTGGACAGGGGGGTTGTGTGCTCCCTGTATGCCACTCCAGTGAGCACTCTGGCCGTTGCCCATTTGACCACTTGGTAAACCCCATGTAGAGCATGTTGCAGTAATCTATTTGGGATGTAACCAGAGCATAGACCACCATGGCTATGTCTGACTTCCCAAGGAACAGGCACAACTGGTACACAAGCTATTGAACAAAGGACCTAGGAAATGCCTAGATAGGACACTTCTTTAAGTATTGCTAGGTCCTCCAGGTCAACTCTATTGCCAACTTCCATAAAGCCATGCTGGAGGACTAGGTAAACGAAACTGAGGATATTGGTTCCTTGGATACAGAGTTATATTTATAGTTATGTTTATATACAGAGTGTAGAGAGGGAGGCAGACGACAGTTCCATCTTGTCTCTTCCCTATATCATAAGTTGGGAACCCCCCCCCCCGGCACCAACTCCTGCTCTGGCCAGAGTGAAGAAAGAGGCAGTTGAAGACAGTTCCATCTTGTCTCCAGTTCCATCTTGTCTCCTGTGCTTTACTAATGATAATATAATATAATATAATATTGTGTGCATGTATGTGTGTGTGTGTGTGTGTGTGTGTATATATAATGTAATACAATATAATACTAATGTTAATAATAATAATAATGTAATGTAATATTATAATTATATATTTTATATTACATATGATATTACTATTAATATTACAATATATTGTGTGTGTGTATATGTGTGTGTGTGTGTGTGTGTGTGTGTGTATATATATATATATATATATATATATATATATATATATATCTTATAAGCTGCTCTGAGTCCCCTTCGGGGTGAGAAGGGTGGCATATAAATGTCGTAAATAAAAAAAATGTCATTTATTGTGACAATGTCTCTTCACATCAGAGAGATGTTATGTCTACATCCCTCTGCAGTACATGTAGAACATGCAATGGAAGGTAAGCACTTTGTTCGGTTTATAAGATCCGTCTCATATTTTTGCAGATATGCCTCTGCTGATCCATGAAAGGAAAAGCCATCCAAGCATCACAGAAGGTATCAGTTAATTCTGCACTTAAAATAATTAGCAGTTGTATTCTCTAAACTGATTGTATTGGGGGCATTGTGCAAGTTATGTGATGCTTTGTATGCACCGACTCCCACAATCATGCAAGTTGTCATTGTGATACTGTATAAATCAAGCCATGCATGAGCAAGCAAAATGGGCAGCACATTTACTTCTCTGATAAAGAAATATAGATTTGGGCATGAAATTCATCCTATAGTTTGTGCATGTCTCTATATAATATTCTTTGCTATGTGTGCTAAAAGCCTATGATGCATTAAAACTCCTTCTCCTGTCACTAGGCAAAAGCACACAATACCTCGGGTTTCTCAAGATCCCGTAAACCCATGAGGTGGACTCCATAATCCATAGGAGTTCTAACTTGTGGCTTTCACTTATAACTTACAGATTTGGTTTATTAAAGAGTGATTTAGACGCCACGGTATGTGCCGTACTTTCCTGCGAGGTAAATCCACTGCAATACTCCCTTTCCTTGCTGTAAGTCAGGCTAGTCCCTAAGCTACTTTTAAAAATGGGTCTTTATAAAAAAAAACACCCTCCAGGGAAACAGTCCAGGGCTTATACTCCTTCGAGGAAAATGTATTCCGAACATGACAAATTGTAAGAAAGTTCGGTCCTCCTCTTCAAAAATGATTTGGGGAAATGGTTATTCTCATGAATCTCAATTAAGCATGCACTTCATTATAAGCTTAGAATTCTCCAGATAATGATATTCTGAGGATGTCTTCTTTAAAACTCAAAAAGTTGCAGTTTGTGGTTTAATTTCGCCATGCTGTATCTGCTGCATTTGCATTCATATAGTGCCCAAGATTAGATTAACTTCTGGTCTTGTAATGACCAAAAGCTATCAGATTTTTTAAAAATCCATTTGGGAGTTTCTGCAAAATCTCAGATCTTATAGAGACCTCTTGTAGAAGTTCTTATTCATGTTATCCTCCTGCTTTCTGTGCTAGCTGATTATATGTAAGGTTCGGCTACCTTTTCTCTATGGAATTGCATTTAGGCCACTGATAGCAGTAGACCAGATTTGCTATTGGCCTGCAATACTGACTTAACTTTTGGACATATAATGAGAAGATAGGAAAGCCTGGAGAAAACAATTATGCTGGGGAAAATTGAAGGAAAAAGGAAGGGGGGCCGACCAAGGGCAAGATGGATAGATGGTATCCTTGAAGTGGCTGGCTTGACCTTGAAGGAGCTGGGGGTGGTGATGGTCAACAGGAAACTTTGGTGTGGGCTGGTTCATGAGGTCACGAAGTCGGAAGTGACTGAACGAATGAATAACAACGGACTTAACTAGAATAGATATTTAATTTGAACTGGTTCTTTGGGAGACTCAAATACCAGTACAGACAGACTTATCCATTAGATCATTTTCCTGGTGGAAGGTTCCCAAATGTGGAGAATTCATTTTTTCCAACTAGGAACTGGATAAGTGGGGGGGGGGGGGGGGAGAATCCTCCCCCAACAGTGCAAACTTTAAACTTGTGTCATGGCAAATTCCAAAATAGAGAGGGATGGGTGGCAGACAATTTTTTTTGATAGCAGTATGAGCAGTTATAGATCATTTCCCAGAATGCTCCAGATTAAAATTCTTTCCATCTTGTTTACAAAGAAGTTTTGAATTTTAGAAAGATGTTATTGACAACCAATCTAGTAAAGTTCTTATCCAACTGCACTGGTCAAACCCAATATGTACACCTATTCTAAGCATTGGCATGCATATCAATATGAAAGATATGGATCTGTTTAGAAAAAAGAAAAGTGGCAACTACATTTCAGCACTAAGACGGCTAGATGTATTTATTTGTTTGCCTTATATGTGAAAGACCTATGATCTAAGCATCAAATAAACTTGGACGGAAGCTTGGCTAGATGTGCATGAATTCAAATCTAGAGTTGTAAGTGCTCGTGGCTCAAAGCACTCTTCTGGATAGCCAACTCTGTCAATGTCGATTTATTCCATGTGTGTACATACACAACAGCAACAATGTTACCAAACTAAACTTTGTCTAATTGACATAAACTCTGTTTAACTGAAGATAGATGGGGGATCTGAGGCTCCTAATTGTATTTAGCCTTCAAATTCTCCAACAAACACATTTAACTCTCTGCCATGGCCTAAAACGATTTGCGAGAAGGCCTGGTTTTCTCTTGAGCTTCTGACAATAGCATCCTTGGCCAATTTTCCTAACTCCTTACGCAAGAAGAACTATGTTGTGTTCATGTCTTTACCTCATCACTCCAACATTAATCTTGGGTGCCTAAAGATATACACATCCAAAGAGAGGACATGACAGAGGGCCATTCATATGACAAGACAGGATTGTGTAAGCCAATAAGCTAAACTCTTGGCTTTCATTTTAGGGGGCAAAACAAATCTGCCAACTACAATTATGTGCCATTTATTCTTTACAAGTCAACAGCACAATATCATCCATATGTTGCATGGAATTCGAGGGTTGACTTTATGTACACCTAAGCCTTTAAGAACATTGACAAGGTAGATCACTGGTTCCCAAATGCTGGTTCTCCAGATGATTTGGACTTTAGATTCCAGAATTTCTGATGGTTGGTCAAGTCAACTTGGGCTGCTAGGAGTTGAAGTCCAAAAAACCTGGCTCCATGCAGTTATCCCTCTCATGTTGTATTATGTAGTGTTTTTGAATGCTTCTTGTTCTCTCCCATGCTGGGCCTGTAAAGAATTGTCTTTAGAACAGGACGTGCAACCTTTGCCCAGCAGGAAGCCAGGGGGCTCAAGGAGAAGTTCTCAGAGGTTTTCCACCACAAATGATCTTTAGATGGCTTGTGTGAAGTATAACAAAGTCTTTTATTAATGAACAATCAAACAGAAACTTCTCTTGTCTTCAGAAAGATAAACAAATGATTCCAGGCCTTTATGCAACTGGTAGCTTCCTAAACTTGCCCACAAAGGACAGGCAACTGTTTTCAATAACTTCTTCTTTACTTTAAATGGAAAATCCCCCTTTTAACTTCTCCTAGGCTGACTGTAATCTAACACTTACTGATGTGGGCTCCACTACCGGGTCGAACTGCTTCTCAAACGCCGAGTGGACCTACCAGTAAAGGCTTAGATGTTCTCTAGCTGGAGTTCTTTGGTCTTTAGGGCTGTTTCCCTGGAAATCTTTGGAGACTCTTAAGACTGTTCTCCCCCGGAAGATCTTAAGGGTTGAAGCTTTTGTACAGGGGAAGCTTGCACACGTCCTGTACATTAGCTTTCCTTGCTGAGACTAACTAAAAATGGCTCCCTTCCCTTCCCAATTGCAAGGGGCAGAACCAAAACTTAACGATGATGGACAGGTGACTTGCCCTATGAATGCAACCGAAGGAAGCCACCTATCTGCAGAGTCCCTGAAACCCAGGGCTGCAAGCAAACATTTAATACAAAGCAAATAAGTTTGGAGCTCCTGGTACAGCCATACCAGAACAATTCTCATTTTGAAAGTTATTTTGTCTTGCAGCATAAGAAAGGAGACATAGTTCCTTGGACCTGATCCTGCATATGTGTCAACTGCATATTAACTTTTCTCAACACCTGAGCACATGTGTTAGAATGGGAGATGAATGATATACCATTTAAGGCCAGGATGGGATAATTGTGGGCTTCCAAATTTAGGGTTCTGAACCCCTCCCAGATCTGGCTAGCTTGGCTAATGCAAACACAGTACGATAAATGTTGGGCCCACTATTTACCACTGTTTCAACTGAGGTCCTGGCATTTGCTAACCTATCTCTGGTTGTCTCTTTTAAAAAATATCATTCTATCACATTCTGTGAGAGAGGAATGATTTTAGACAGAAGAAAAGCTCAGAAAGGTTGTACAGGTAATGGTGGTGGAAGCAAAGATTTCATCTCCCGGAAACCAAAATTAGGAGACCTGAGTGGTTGATAGCAGGGGCTGCTTTTTTCTTGCACTGAAAGGATGGAGAGGACTTGCTGCCTTTCCTTGCCTAATTGGTGACCACTTTGTTTAAAAAGCATGAAATCACCACTTCACCTTCCCAAGGTACTATTTACTGGAGAGAAGATTATTATTATATCAGAAGCAATGGGACTCACGTAAGTCCAGGCGCTTCAGTCAGAAATTATCATCCAGTTACCTCACCAATTTCTTTGCATTTGTGAAATCTGCTTAAAAGGTGGACTCACAATATGTCAACCTTTCTTTCTGCACAGTACCATGGGCATAAATCCACACGTTTCCAGGAAAGGGGAAGAATTGGTTAGCTGTATAACATCTTTTATAATATATTGAACATACATCAAAGTTGAATGCATGAATGAAGCAGACCTGAATGGGTTTGGAATCATGTACATGATTGGGTTGTTGTAGGTTTTTTCAGGCTATATGGTCATGTTCTAGAGGCATTATCTCCTGACGTTTCGCCTGCATCTATGGCAAGCATCCTCAGAGGTAGTGAGGTCTGTTGGAACTAGGAAAAAGGGTTTATATATCTGTGGAAGGACCAGGGTGAGACAAAGGACTGGGGCTAGGTGTGAATGTTTCAACTGACCACCTTGATTAGCATTTGATGGCCTGGCAGTGCCTGGGGCAATCTTTTGTTGAGAGGTGATTAGATGTACCTGATTGTTTCCTCTCTGTTGTTTTGCTGTTGTAATTTTAGAGTTTTTTAATACTGGTAGCCAGATTTTATTCATTTTCATGGTTTCCTCCTTTCTGTTGAAATTGTCCACATGCTTGTGGATTTCAATGACTTTTCTGTGTAGTCTGATATGGTTCTTAGAGTGCCCCAAACACTGCCAGGCCATCAAATGCTAATCAAGGTGGTCAGTTGACACATTCACACGTAGCTCCAACAGACAAGAATTCTTTGTCTCACCCTGGTCATTCCACAGATATATAAACCCTTTTTCCTAGTTCCAACAGACCTCACTACTGCTGAGGATGCTTGCCATAGATGCAGGTGAAAAGTCAGGAGGGAATGCCTCTAGAACATGGCCATATAGCCCGAAAAAACCTACAACAACCCAGTGATTCCAGCCATGAAAGCCTTTGACAATACATGTCCATGATATTCATCTGCCTCTCCTGTCAATCCCCAATTAGACACAACCTAGATTTTTCTGCCACATACTCTGTGGATGGAAAGCCAGCATGACATAGTGGTGTCTGCACTGGACAATGACTCTGGAGACCAGGGGTTAAGTCCTACGTATCAGGAATGGAAACCCATTGCGTGATCCTGGAAAAGTCGTATTCTTTCAGCATCAGAGGATGGTTAAGGCAAAGCCCCACTGAACAAATCTTGCCTCTCTCACACACACACACACTCTCTCTCTCTCTCTCTCACACACACACACACACACAAACTCCCTCATGATCTGCTCGTCATAATATTGCCATAAGTCAGAAACAACTGATGGCACACAACAATGAATTGTGGATTGCCCAGATTTCTACGTTGGGATTATTTAAACAGGTATTATTTCGATATGCAGCTGGTCACATTTTGTGCAGGATGAAGATATAATGTGCAGGATTTCTTTGTGCATGGGTTTTTAAGGAGGAAAACTTTTTTAAAAACATAGAAGAGGGGAAAATAAGGACAATTAACCTTACAGTCTTCACAAATTTTAATAATAGTGTATCATTGGGACCAACAACCAAACTTCTCCATCTGTAGCCAAGGAACATACATACATGAAGACCTGTTTTATCTGCCTTCATTGCTGTACACATTTTCAACTGTATCCACACATTTCTTTTGTACCATGGGCTTCATTGGCACTCTGAAAGTCATCACCAGATTTTTGTTGTCACATAAACATTACCAAGTCTGATTCAGTCCACAGTGCCATCATACCTAAGGAACAATATCAGTGTGCGGTCAGTTAGTGTCTTAGTGAGATTGCCTCTGTCATTTGCTACAATGGTGATGCAAATTAACATGGAATACTGGGCAGATCAGGAAGAAAAACACATCTCCTTGGTTCAGGTTGAATATTCCTTATCTGAAATAGCTGGAACCAGAGGTTCCTTTTGTTGCCTTGGATTTTGGAATTTTTGTATATACATAGAGATATCTTAGAGATAGACCCAAGTCTAAACACAACATTCATTTAGGTTTCATATACAATTTATTCATTTACCCCGAAGGTGATTTTATACACAATAGTTTTAATAATGGAAGAGGGATTGGATGATTATTATATATACACTTATGAAAAAGTCTAGAAATTGTAGCCCAGAAGTTGACTTCTCAAAAATCTTGGTGGACTTATCCATAGGTTAATTTAAATACTGTACATTAACTTTTAGCAAAAGAAGGAACTATCCCCTCCTCTGAATAGAGTGACAAAAGGCAAGAGGTCAATCTGTCCTGGGTAAACTCCCAAAAAGCACTGACCTTGTCCACTTCCTCCACTGCAATGCCAATTCTGGCCTTTTTGAATGCCCAAGGGGGAAATGGAGGTGGGAGCAATTGGCCCCTTGAGGGAACACCAATCTTTCCCACTTTCCATGGAATGACCATTGACTTATCCACAGATCACATCAAAATCCATACTTTCCCCAATAAACCTGCCTTGACCATTACATCATAATGTGATATTATACAAAAATGTATAAAATCAAAAAAGGACTACCACCTCACCCGCCTCATAGGAAACGTGCTACAAAACAGGAGCTTTTTTGTTGAGTTCCAGAGCCAGAGAAGCAAATGGCAGAAACAGAAGAATGGCCTGTCTCAGGGGAGCATACTCGCTCCATCAATGTTCAACATTTACACAAATGACCAGCCACTGCCAGAAGGGACAGAGAGCTTCATTTATGCTGATGATCGTGCCTTTACCGCTCAAGCAGGGAGCTTTGAGATGGTTGAACAAGAAGCTCTCCGAAGCTCTAAGTGCTCTTACTGCCTATTACAGGGAAAACCAACTGATCCCTAATCCATCTAAAACACAGACATGTGCCTTTCACCTTAAGAACAGACAAGCATCCCGAGCTCTGAGGATTACCTGGGAAGGAATCCCCACTGGAGCATTGCAGCACACCCAAATACCTGGGAGTCACTCTGGACTGTGCTTTGACCTACAAGAAGCACTGCCTGAACATCAAGCAAAAAGTGGGCGCTAGAAACAATATCATAGGAAAGCTGACTGGCACAACCTGGGGATCACAACCAGACACAGTGAAGACATCTGCACTTGCGCTGTGCTACTCTGCTGCTGAGTACGCATGCCCAGCGTGGAACACATCTCACCACACTAAAACAGTGGATGTGGCTCTTAATGAGACATGCCATATTATCACAGGGTGTCTGTGCCCTACACCACTGGAGAAATTATACTGCTTAGCTGGTATTGCACCACCTGACATCCGCCGGGAAGTAGCAGCCAATAGTGAAAGGACCAAGACAGTGACATCTCCAGCTCATCCCTTGTTTGGGTATCAGCCAGCACGTCAATGACTTAAATCAAGAAATAGTTTTCTAAGATCTACAGAGACACTCGCTGGAACACCTCAGCAAGTGAGAGTCCAAAAGTGGCAGGCTCAAACCCAGAACCTCAATCAACGGCTGATACCAAATGAGAGACTCCCCCCTGGGCACACAGAAAACTGGGACTTGGAAGGCGCTGAACAGACTGCGCTCTGGCACCACGAGATGCAGAGCCAATCTTAAGAAATGTGGCTACGAAGTTGAATCCATGACATGCGAGTGTGGAGAAGAGCAAACCACAGGCCACCTGCTGCAATGCAACCTGAGCCCTGCTACATGCACAATGGAGGACCTTCTTGCAGCAACACCAGAGGCACTCCAAGTGGCCAGATACTGGTCAAAGGACATTTAATCAACTACCAAGTTGCAAAATCTGTGTTTTTTTATCTGTTTGTTTGTTTTGTTCTGTTAGAAATGTAATACAATAGTATGGTTGCTGATGACATGATAAATAAAAATAAATAAATGTATGCATGAGTATAAATGATAGATTTAAACATATAGCTCACCATTCATCTCCATTAATTTGGGTTTACAGGCCATCTACTCACCACCAGTTTCTTCCATTAGCCTCAGACTCAAGTCTTCTAAAGCCCTTTCCCTCCCATGTTGCACTCTCAGTCACTTACACAATCTGCACTTGACCCATTAACTACAGTTTAGTTGCTAAATGTTTTCATTTGTTCTCTGCGCACACCAAGCGTTGAAATTTATACCAGGGACTGTGTCATTGCTTACACCACGCCATAATTCTGCAAAGCGTTCTAAAGATTGCAGGCTGTATGAAAGGAGCTATACAAAATAGACTTGTAGGGTATCGATTGTGCTGTTAGCAAGCACTCTCCAGTGCAATATCCATGCGCAGCCTGTTGAAAATGCTCTCTCCAAATCAGGTTAGCGGAGAAGAAAAAAGAAAACGATGAACGGACAAGTCATGGTCCCATAACACCTAATTTAAAACATCTTCAGCAGTTGTATCCTGCTGCCCCCACCACTATGGTAAGCTATAGTGCCATTTAAAGATCTAAGAGCAATGCTTGACAAAATTGCAACACGTCCTTGAATCTAAGACCCGTCGCAAACTAGGTTCCTGCGGGAGAAAACCTTGCTAGCATGTCCCTGACGTCATGAGACTCCGCCTCTTGCCCCGCCCCTTTCTCCGCCCCTTTCTCTTTGCCAGCGTGGTTTTTCCTTTGCTAGGGGAGCATTGCCCGCATTTTCTCTCAGTTGGCAGAATTCAACTGAGAGAAAATGCGGGCAATGCTGCCCTAGCAAAGGAAAAACCACGCTGGCAAAGAGAAAGGGGCGGAGAAAGGGGCGGGGAGAGAGGCGCAGGCTCATGACGTCAGGGACATGCTAGCAAGGTTTTCTCCTGCAGGAACCTAGTTTGCGACGGCTCTAAGAATACGATTTTAGAAGAATGCAAAATAGCAGCTCTCTCTCTGTTATTAATGTTCAGCATGGCAGTAGGGACTGCAGCATGGAAGAGTAAATGTTTGTTTAGATTGTGATGAAAGATCTACTCCATACAGGTGACACCCTTAGAGGAGAAGTTCTTTAAAACTGGGATGTAATTATTGACCACCCAACAAGTACATTAGGTTTCAAAGGATGCATATAACATTATGTTACATTGGACTCTAAAGCTGTGATTCCCAAATCCTCCTTTGGTCCTCCAGATGTTTCGACTTTAACTCCAAGAATTCCTGACTGTTAGTCAAGTCAGCTAGGGCTCCAAATAGAGGATGGAACCTAATGGGCATATGTTGAAATGTACATCGGATCTATTTCTGTCTGCAATCATGATGAAGGGAACCTAGAAACCCCCCCCTTCCCCCCCCCAAGGGACTAGCATTCTAGAGCAGTGGTTATCAACCTTCCTAATGCTGCAACCCCTTAATACAGTTCCTCGTGTTTTGAAGACCCCCAACTATAAAATTATTTTTGTTGCTACTTAATAACTGCAATTGTGCTACTGTTATGAATCATAATGTAAATATCTGATATGCAGGAGGTATTTTCATTCACTGGACCAAATTTGGCACAAATACCCAATATGCCCAAATATGGATATTGGTGAGGTTGGGGCGGTGGGGATTGATTTTGTCATTTGGAAGTTGTAGTTGCTGGGATTTATAGTTCATCTACAATTTAAGCGCATTCTGAACTCCACCAATGATGGAATTGAACCAAACTTGGCACACAGAATCCCATGACTAACAGAAAATACTGGGTTTGATGTACGTTGAACTCGAGTTTTGGAGTTGTAGTTCACCTAAATCCAGAGAGCACTGTGGACTCAAACAATGATGGATCTGGACCAAACTTGGCACAAATCCTCAATATGCCGAAATGTGAACATTGGTGGAGTTTGGGCAAAATAGACCTTGACATTTGGGAACTGTAGTTTCTGGGATTTATAGTTCACCTACAAACAAAGAGCATTCTGAACCCCATCAATGACAGAATTGGGCTGAAATTCCCACACAGAATGCTCATGATGAAAAGAAAATACTGTGTTTTCTGATGGTCTTTGGTGACCCCTCTGACACCCCCTCATGACCCCCCCCCCCGGCATCCCGACCCCCAGATTAAGAAACACTGCTCTGGAGCAGTGGTTCTCAACCTCTGAGTCCCCATGTGTTTTGACCCACAACTCCCAATTTACCAACTGTTAGGATTTCTGGGATTTGCAGGCCAAAACATCTGGGGACCCACAGGTTGAGAACCACTGCTTAGACAGATGCCCTTGAAAATGGGGAAGCCATAAAAAGTCAGAATTTATTTCCTTAAGGGACAACTAGATTAAAAGGGTTTTGAGAAGATTAGACATATGCAACCAATCAATTGCTGTAGGTAGTTCAAAATCCAGAGACAGAACACTTCTAAATACTTAATGCTAGAAAAAAAAAACAAGGAAAGAGAACTGATTTCAAGCCCTTGGCAGAAGCTTCCAAAGGGTGCGTAGCAGTCCTTTCTTAAAAGCAGATTCATATAGTAAGCAGAACATTCGACAAACACAAGAGGGCATTCCTGATGTCTGTGAATAATTGAATTGGTTACTCTTTCAATAGTCTAGCCATTACTTGGAATATATAGTGCCAAAGGTTGAACTGTTCTTCAGTGTCATATACAACTATCTCAATTGATCATATCAAAACACGTTTATTTTCCCATAGCATACCTGCTAAGAAATTTCCTCACTCACACATCTATTTCCTGACAATAATGACATGATTAGCTCTTGCAGGCTCGGGGAAAAAGCTGGGTACAGTATAATGTGAAAATGCCATGCACTTATCCCACTCCCTCCTCTGTTAGGAGTATTTGGAAGCTGCTTTCCTAGAAAGGCTGAGATTGACGGAATGACCTCAACGGCTTTCATTATTCTGCATACAAAAAAAAAAAGGCAGGGACGGAGGCATAAGAACTAGAATGACTGGGAAAAGAACTCTCAAGCAGTGGCAGTTAATACAGTTACATTCTCTGGGTCAGTGCAAATTATACCTCATTAGCTGCATCATTCATTTATATAAACATCTTCCACAGAAGAGCGGAGCCCGGGCCAATCCTTAGCAGGTGTAAACCATTGAGTTGTATGAAGAGTCAATGGGGTTATGATGATTTAAACTGCTGGAGGAGCTGGCCCAGTGTTTTCAATATCACATTTTAAATATTAGATTAATGAAGTTACGACCCCGGAAGGGAGCTCAAAGGAGCTGAAAGCCGACGGGAGTTTGCATGTCAATTTCAGTTTAATCAGGAATTTCTCATCCACTTTGCATTCCCTACCAAGAGATTCAGAAAATGACGCACAGCAGGAAGCGATCCAGTCCTTTGGTATGCATAAGGAATATGGCATTGTTTAGTCCTGATTGAATGGGCCAAATTCAATTTCAGAAAAGTGAGATGACATTCTGGTGGTCGATAAGGCCGACAAAAGCACTGAATGGAAAAATTCAGCATATTTACACGGTAGAACTAAGGCAGTTTGGCACCATTTTAACTCATTGCTTTATGATATGGAATCCTGGGATTTGGATGAATCTACACCAAAGAATTTGCAGTTTGACACCACTTTAACTGCCATCGCTCAGTTTTGGGGGAATCCTGGGATTTATAGTTTAATGAGGCACCAGAAGGCTAAAGACCTATAGAAAAGTACAACTGTTACAGGCCCAGCGCGTGACAGAACAGTGTAGATGCACCCTTAGTTCATAGGACACTTAGGTGGCACCTCCAAATTTGCTCCTCAAAACCAATCCCATGTTGTCTCTGGAAAAACTTGATGAACACTAGTCCTTTGGGCCACATTTTGCCTCCAACCCTTTAATGTGTCCCCAGTTATCCCCAAACCTCTGAAAAACAACCTTATCATCACTGAAATTTACTGACATAGGCCCCTTCTACACTGCCATATACAACCCAGAGTATCTGTTTTGAAGTGGATTATATGGCAGTGTAGAAGGGGCCACAATCCCTCACCTGCAAGATGTAACAATTATATTGGGTTGTACCACCCCTCAATTCTCATGTATACTGGTAAAAAGTCAGTCTCCTCTTAAGACAGCATTTCTGCTCAGAAGTAGTTGTTTTCGGTACAAAGATGCTTTTAAGTACATTTTCATTTTGCGCAGAAATTGTCCTATTATTTTTTAAATCCATAATTAGTCTTATTGGGGTGCCGCAAAACCCAAGAGACATATAAAATATTTCTGAAACAATGTTGAATACTCTCATCTTTAAACTTAGAAGATAGAAATGTGATTCTCCATGTGTTCATGTCCACCTCTCCTTCTTTCCCCCGTTTCTTTCCCAATTCCAATCAAGAAAAAGTCATATTTCTAAGAGTGGAATAGGATTCTCAATGTTGTTGCAATTTATCTCCCAGCATTTCTCATAGTACAGCCAATGAAGAGAAATGCTTTAGGGCCATACGCTCACCTAAAACCGCATATCAATATAAAGACAGAAATATACATGTGGGGGGGGGGGGAGTAATATCACCATATGTAGTAATTAAATCCAACATAACTTGGGAGGAAAATGCAGCTGAAAAGCAGGATTTCAATGTAATAACTTGAAAATACTCCAGGCTATGAAACAATGAGCAAAGAATGGGCTGAAGATTTAGATCTTTTTCACTGTTAAGATACAACCCAGAGATTGAAGGTGTCCTCAGTTTCTCCACTGGTGGCTCTTGATTGATGTGAATGAGAGAGGAGAGGAAGGTCTTAACTTGCTAGCCTCTCCTTAAAACAGTAGTAATAATTTATCTAGCTCTGGGACAGGCAACTATTGGGAAGATAATCCTCTAAGGAAAGGTCCATGGCACATTTGCCAATTTTTATATTTTTCCCAAAAAGATAATTTTACATTTTGGGTAATATTTTGAGCCATTTTAAGTCCAGGAGGGCCATTCTATAACCGAACTGGTGTAGAAGTGATGTTTGGGTGTGTTGGGAAAGGTTTCTTCTGAGTCTAAAACAGCTAAGAAGGCATAACATTTGGGACACTGAGACAAATGTCTTTTTTGGGGGAAAATGTTTTAAAAAACATGGGCTCCTGGGATCTAAAGGTCACACTTTCCCAGTACAGTCTACCTGCTGTATTATTTAGCTCAGTTGTTCTAGAACAGTGGTTCTCAACCTGGGGGTCGGGACCCCTGCGGGGGTTGCCAGGGAGTGTCAGAGTGGTTGCCAAAGACCATCAGAAAACAAAGTATTTTCTATTGGTCAGGGGGTTCTGTGTGGGAAGTTTGGTCCAATTCAATTGTTGGTGGGGTTCAGAATGCTCTTTGAGTGTAGGTGAAATATAAATCCCAGCAACTACAACTCACAAATGTCAAGGTTTTGTTATTTTCCCCAAACACCACCAGTGTTCACATTTGGACATATTGAGCACATTTGGGCATATTTGGGCATATTGAGTATTCATGTCATGTCCAGATTCATCATTGTTTGAGTCCACAGTGCTCTCTGGATATAGGTGAACTAAAACTCCAAACTCAAGGTCAATGTCCACCAAACCCTTCCCGTGTTTTCTGTTGGCCATGGTAGTTTTGTGTGCCAAGTTTGGTTCAATTCCATCATTGCTGGAGTTCAGAATGCTCTTTGATTGTAGGTGAACTATAAATTCCAGCAACTACAACTCCCAAATGACAAAATCAATCATCCCAACCCCACCACTATTCAGATTTGAGCATATCAGGTATTTGTGCCAAATTTGGTCCAGTGAATGGAAATACATCCTGCTTATCAGATAATTGCATTACAAGTAATAACAGGAGCAAAATTATAGTTATGAAGTAGCAAAATAATTTTCTGGTTGGGGGCCACCACAACATGAGGAAATGTATTAAGGGGACACGGCATTGGGAAGGTTGAGGAACACTGTTCTAGAATACACGAACATTTGTAGTAGGTCTACTAATGTGGGGTAGGCAAAATGGGGAAAGTTTGGTCAGAGACAGATCCTCAAAGGTAGTGTCTATCCATGGTAACCAGCGAGAGCAGACATATATGCAATAAGCAGAAAAACCCTTCAGCCTAGCCAAAGCACAAGAAAAATCCTTGGCTGTACACATAAGTGTTTTGACTGTAAATCATCAACAGTTATTCTTGTGCAGCATAAATGGCCCTAAGGGAGAACAATAGCAGCATTTTCTTGAATGCCTTATTATATCATCGTTATTACAAAAACAAGGGAAGGTGGAGCCAAGGGCAACCATCCTGGTGACATGGGGAATTCTTAAGCTTTGTTATTTCAAAAGGTCACAGGAAGAAAGAGTAGGACAACAACTAAATGAATGACACTTTGCCATTGAAGGCAATGGGGTCTTTGCAGCAGAGCCGGGAGAGGAAAGAAACATTTATAGATCACCTAAAGTTGACATTTGTGTGTACGTGCCTTTAGGTAGCCTCCCAGCTTATAGCAACTCCTTGGGTTTCTTAAAGAGTTTTCTTTGGCATGGAATCATTATAGTTATAAAGTTATAGTTTTGCCAATTCCTTCCTCTGATCTCAGCCTGTATCAAATTCAAAAGTTTTCAATGAGGAAGAAAAAGCAACTCTTGAGAAAAAAAGGTGGAAGACATGGATGAAAACAGCTACTAATGTGTCCAATTGGTATCCCAAAGAGAGTTCCAGTGTCAGGTTTTCATTTAAAAAATACATCTGTTAAGGCTCTCCTGGAATTGTCCATGATAATTGCAGTTGGAATTGGCTGGATATGAACCTGTCAAGGATCAAAATTTCAGTGAAAGGGATATGACTCTTTCTTTCCTCAGTTCAATCCTCGGTCATCCAAGATATGTCTGGGAAATAAGTTCAATAACACCATGAGAACCACACATACTCAGTACACACAACACAGGGCACTCTTACATAGGGTTCTTGGGGCTCTGTACTACAGCTGGCTGAGGATGTTAGACCCTGCATCCCACATTGTCTCCAACCTATATAAAAGGAAAAGATCACTTCTCTAGAATAATTGGGAAAATTGATGTTGGATACGGCAATACAGAGACATGTCATCAGTCCCTTTGGGGAGATAGTGTGGGATATAAATAAAGTTCCATTCATTCATGTTGTGACAGCCGTGTTCAAGGGGCTAACTAAAGACATGGCCAGTTAAAGCATTCTTTTAGTGATCTCAAGTCAAGCTTCTGAAGTAAAGACAGGTGATAACTGGGAAAGTCAGAAGCAAGTAGCAACAGATCAGTAAGGTGGAAGTTCCAAGAGGCAACTTGGCAAGTGCTGGTATGTGGGCGTGTGTGAGAGAAGAACTAATAGTAAGATTGAAAGACATTGTGAGAAGGGTGCAGGAAAACCATGCCAGGGTGAAAGTATGATAGCTGGGACCCAGTGCTGGTAGTGCTATGCTGGTTACATAACACAGCTCTGAACTAGAGAAGGGAACACATGCGCCAGACACAGCACTACGTGCGTGAGAGACTGCTGTGTGAGGACTGCCAGAGTAAGAACTGGAGAGGACTTAATGGTTGTATAGAAGAGCAAATTTCAGCAGTTGCCCATCTTTGCAATCTGGTAACTAACCAGCAACACCTACTGCAACACTTTGCAGCACAGTCCTACAAAAGAACCACAAGATATAGGAAACCTTTCTAATTTTCACTTCCACATCTTAAAGTGTTAAATGGTCTTCCTTTACAAGCCCAACTGATGTCCAAACTTGGAGTTTCCAAAAAAGGAAAAAGAAAGCATTTTTAGTGAGACCTTTTTGGCCCTAACTGATGTTATTCAGCTTTGTTCACACACAAGTTTAGTTGTCAAATTGTCTACTGTGATATGTCTTTAGTCTATTTAAGTAATTTCTTGCTGTTCCTATAGGTATGTTGATTTTATTGCATGATGCAGGGTACAGGATGGGGCATCAGGCTGAAACTAATGCTACTTTTTCAGAAAACAGTAAGCTACACAAACAAATGATCTGGGTGTTCTGTCACGCGCTGGGCCTGTAACAATTGACTTTGAATAGGACGTGCACTTTGTGCCCAGCGGGAAGCCAGGGTGCCTCGAAGAGAGGCCCTCAAGGGTTTTCCTGTAGAAATGGTCTTAGAGTCTTTAATGATTTAACAAAGTCCTTTATTATTGAACAAATTAAACAGATACTTCTCAAATCTTCAATGAGTCAAACAAATGCTTCAAGGCTTTGAGTCAACTGGTGGCTTCCTTACTCTTGTCCTCAAGGGACAGGCAACTGTCTTCATTAACTGTTCTTTCACTTTAAGAGGAAAACCCTTTTTTAACCTCTCCCAGGCTGTCTACTATCTAAGCCTTACTGATGTGGGTTCTACTACCGGATTCAAACTGCGTCTTGAGCACCGAGTAGACCTACCAGTAAAGGCTTGCAGATTCTCCAGCTAGAGTTCTTTGGGTCTGTAAAGCTGTTTCCCCCCGGAATTTCTTAAGAAACCTTTCAGGGCTATTTCCCTCAGATACTGCAAGGCTGAGAAGCTATAAGCTCCCTGCCAGAGCTTTGAAACTGTTCTCCCTGGAATTCCTAAGAAGTGAAGCTTTTCTGCAGGTGAAGCTACTCCACGTCCTATAGCTTGGTTTCCTTCTGTAAGACTAACTAAAAATGGCTCCCTCTCCTCCCATGTCCCTGGGAGAAGGGGCGGATCCAAACTTAACAATGATAGACAGGTGGCTTGCCCCATGACTGCAAACCAAGGGAAGTCACCTTTTGCAAAATCCCTGAAGCCTTGGAATGCATGCAAACATTTAATAGAAAGAAAATAAAGTTGGAGCTCCTGGTACAGATGTACCAACACAGTGACATTTTGCAAG
>NW_026847882.1:31673670-31711730 GCF_025583915.1 Anolis sagrei ordinatus
TGGCCCCCTCTTCCAATCTCCCTGGGAGAAGGGGCGGATCCAAACTTAACAATGATAGACAGGTGGCTTGCCCCATGACTGCAAACCAAGGGAAGTCAACTTTTGCAAAATCCCTGAAGCCTTGGAATGCATGCCAACATTTAATTGAAAGAAAATAAAGTTGGAGCTCCTGGTACAGAACTACCAGCACACTGGGTCTCTGTTATTTCTGTTTTCTCATGTTCTTCATACAGATATTTTAAAGATTTCAGCAAGATAAGCCAGATTGTTTGGTATTAAAAATAGACTTAAATATATGTATCAGTGAACTGGTCAAAAGACAAACAGAAAGATTGTGTACTTTAAGACCATTGCAGTAGAGGGCTGCTATAAGTGCATTTCTAATATACAGAGTGTTCTAAAATATATACACCATTCACAACTAATAGTAGATTGTTTGAAGGCTACGTAAGTAGATTTCCATCAAAGAATAAATGTTATAATAATGTTTAAGCGGAGTTACAAAATCCACTTTAAATTACAATGTTATGTAAGGCATTCAAATTGGCATTGTCGAAGCGGAAAGTTGCAAAACACATTTTAAAAGTTTCTCCTGTAATTTTGGCAACATTCCTCTACTATTAAAATCTTTAATCCTGTTAAAGGTGTATGCATTTTGTGAAAAATATATTGGAGGAAAATGTCAAAATTATAAACTGTTAAAGGTGCATTGGTGTTTGGGGGACACACTGTAAATCTCATAGCAAAACCTTGGTGTTCCTTAAAGCATTATTCCACACAGATTGAAACCTTCATGAGAATGAGGTAGTATTTTGCTCAAAAATTCACTTAGCTTCATATCTTTGTTGTTTCATATTAGGAAAGCCCCAGAGCTAGCAAAGATCTAGGTTCAGCAAAATGATGGCAGAACAGCCTGCACTACATTCAGATAGAGGGAGGTGTTTCTGACTTGAATATGCCTCTATATATTTAAATTAAAAATATCTTACAAATACAGAATTAGTACAACAGATTTCAGTGTGGCTTTATGCCAGCTGTGCTATCTCCTGTGTGCAGCCACTTGGTTTTGAGTCCATCTAGGTTTCATATTGCAAGGAACACAAGAGAGTGGTATGTTCCCCCTACAGTCTGAACTGGTTTGGTCCACTTCATTGGGCTGCAGGTGTGCACCAAGGTCTTAATAGCCACCAGCTTTGGGGCTACTCCAGCTGTTTCAATGAACCAAGAGCTGGTTTTCCTGGGCCAAGTTTGGGAAAGGAACTGCCTGACTGTATTTCTTTTGAGTTGGAAATATAAACCCAAATTTAATTAGGTTCTTGTGGGTTTTTTCGGGCTATATGGCCATGTTCTAGAGGCATTTTCTCCTGACGTTTCGCCTGCATCTATGGCGAGCATCCTCAGAGGTAGTGAGGTCTGTGGACAGACCTCACTACCTCTGAGGATGTTCACCATAGATGCAGGTGAAACGTCAGGAGAAAATGCCTCTAGAACATGGCCATATAGCCCGAAAAAACCAACAAGAACCTAGTGATTCCAGCCATGAAAGCCTTCAACCAAATTTAATTGTTTGCTGTGTGCTTGTCCTTATAGCTGTTACCGCACTTTCTCACAGGACAATCCCAATTCTGTGATTTCAGGACCACACCTGTTTACATGGTCATTCCCATGTTCCCTGGGCTTGGGTGGTCATGAGACACAAAATGACACCCATCATCCCCTTCCATTCTTCTTGTCATCTGGAATTTTATCTCCAGTGGGTGCAACGGTGATAGTGTGATAGCTGGGTCCCAGTGCTATGAACATTACACTAATGGTGTAACAGTGGTTGTGAATGAGGGAAGTGAACACATGTCCGACCACGTGGTCAAGAGAGGGGGTGGAGTGAGACCGGCCAGAGTGAGATACGTAGGGGGGACAAACTTGGGAAGATAGTTCATTGTTGCATTAAAACAAAGGATAGAAAGGTGGGGAGAAATAGGAGGAGTGGTGTAAAATCAATCTCATCCATTTTACTGAGCAGTTTTGGACAACAGAGCAGGCCGTGACTTTTTTTCCAGGTAGAATTATTGCCCAAACCCAGCCAGTTTCTGGACAGGCTGGATGTGGGCTGGGAACAACATGGAAGCATTTAATAATCTTTTCGATCTGATTAGTGATTTCTATCCCATTTACGCTCTTCCCAAACGGTTGCTTCTCATTTTTTATCAAGGACCTCTTACATTCCTTCACTGCTAACCTAAAAATATATAAACATTACATAGAATATTAATATTAATGTTAAAATAATTAAAATCTTTAAATCTATACTAGTGTGTATTATTTAATATATGTTTAATTTTAATATTTTATACTTTCAGATATACAACACAGATAGTATTTTGTAATTATTTAGGCAAATTTTGAAATGTATATTTTATATATCAAGGTTCATTTAGTTATAATTTCACATTTTCCCAATATATTGTGACTTTTGGGACATCCCGTGTATATGTGTGTATGTATGTGTGTGTGAGAGAGAGAGCATTATATACACACACATTTTATATGTAGATCAATTTGAAGGTTAAACCCTTGTGCCGGCAGAACTGAATTCAGACAGGTCAGAGGTTCAAATCTGGAGAGAGCATGGATGAGCTCTCTCTGTCAGCTCCAGCTCCCCATGCAGGGGCATGAGAGATGGTAAAGCATCAGAACATCTGGGTTTCCCCTGGGAAACATCCTTTCAGATGGCCAATTCTCTCACACCAGAATTGACTTGCAGTTTCTCAAGTCGCTCCTGACAAATTTTTTTTTGAAGTTTTCTGTTTTTGTTCCATGGGGGCAGCAACAATTTCCAATAAAGTTTTCCAGTATTTTCATTGTCCACAGCTACATACATATGGCTTTAGTAGTAGCAGAAAACATGGCAACAGAGACTGCAAAATATCTTTCCTGGTATATAGGATTGCAGTGCCTACATACCCGAACATCACCACATCTTGTCTGGTTTTGGAAGCTAAATTGGTTAGTACTTGCATGGAGACCAACACTGAATATCAAATGCTGTAAGCTCTATTTCAGAGGAAGAAACGGTCAAAATCACTTTTAAGTATTCCTTGCCTAAGGAAACCTTATGAAAATTCATGGGGTTGGCATAAGTCAACAGGAAACTTGAACACACACACACATATATAGGATTTATAGGATTACATGCTCAGCTTCCAACATTAGTCACCTTTCATAAGCAGAATATGATGGGACAGGCACTCATTTCACTCTCAGCATTTAGATTCTCAGAGATATGCTAACGCTGAAGATAGGAATTTCATTTAAAAACAAAGCAAAACTGCTGTCACAGCTAACAGATATCGATAGAACTGTCTGAAAAATTTGTGAAATTCATGTTTAAAGCCTATCCAGTTACTGGCAAGCACAGCATCTTATGAAAACTGAATTCCAATCAGCAAAACAAACATTAATTATTATGTCTGCAACTACCATTTGTATTTGTACAGAACAGAAACGTTATTTTGTCATTGCATATCTATAGGCGGAAATGAGGGCAGTGAATAGAAGAAAGGAGAGAGATTGTGACAGAAGCAAGCCAAAAACAAAGTTGTGCCTTTGAAAGAGATAAATTTTCAAGGTGCATATGCAAATGGTCACCCAGTCCATGAATTCACATTTTGTACAAAACAATATTTCACTTTAAACAATAACAAACAATATTATTATAATAAATTAACTTATTAAAGTCTCTAATTCCAATATAGATTAGAGCCTGCCTTCTGTTTCCCCTTTCCATCTCTCACATCTACCAGTGTTGCCTTTAGAAGCACTACGGGTGCATCTACACTGTAGAATTAATGCAGTTTGACATCACATATAACTGCATCAGTACTCTTTTTGGCAGTTTTACTTTGTAAAACTACAACTCCCAGGATCCCATCACATTAAACCATGGCAATTTAAGCGGTATCAAACTGCATTAATTCTACAGTATAGATGCCCCCACTGTCTATGTAAGACTCAGAAGAGTGTGAAAAAATATGTTGTCTTTCCACTTGCACTCGCTAAAAACTTACCTGAACATCTTCTTTGCGTGTACTTGCATGGGAGGGCCTTTGAGATTCAAAGAAGTTGAAAATAGTAGGAAATGTCAGTGAATTCAATTTTTTTTAAAAAAAAAATCAAAAGCTTACCAAATTGAATGTGTTAACTGCCCTTCAGAGATATACACCACTGTTTTGACTTTGGCTGGAGAATGTTCTTGTTGGCAGTGACCTGCCCAGATGCATCAGACAAAATACAACCATTATAATATTAAAGAGTATAATATTAATATAATATTAATATACTTTAATATTAAAGCCTTGCTTACATCCTGATTGGACTATTGCAATGCCCTCTACATGGGGCTGCCCTTGAAGACGGCCCGGAAGCTCCAACTGGTACAACGGGTGGCAGCCAGGCTCCTTACTGGAGCAAACTATATGTAGCATACAACGCCCCTTTTAAAACAGCTTCTCTGGTTGCCGATAAGTTGCTTAGCTAAATTCAATGTGCAGGTTATGACCTATAAAGTCCTAAATGGTTTTGGGCCCCGCCTATCTTCGTGATTACATCTCCCTCTATGAACCGGCACGAACTTTAAGATCTTCCGGGGAGGCCCTCCTTTCACTCCCACCACTGTCACAACCACGAGAGTGAGGGCCTTCTCGGTGGTGGTCCCTCACCTCTGGAATGCCCTTCCTGGAGAAATAAGACAGGCCTCATCCCTCCCTTTCGTAAGAGCCTGAAGACCTGTTGATTTAAACAAACCTTTGAGAACAACTAGTTCTAGCACTGCCTGAGATACTGTTGAAATTGGCCATATCTTTTTCTACCAATTACCCAGGTCCCTTTCTTGTATTAGTCCCTGGAAATGTACAGCCATAGAGTCTACCTAATTTCCCAGGCCCTCTAAAATCGCATTAGCCCGGCCCGGCCTTTTAAACTGCCTTGAACGGTCAGGATTATTTTAAATATATGTGCTATTGTGGTTTTTAATGCTTATATTGTCTTGTTAATTTTATGTTTATGCTGTTTTCTTTGTATGTATTGATTATGTTACTTGGAAACCGCTCTGGGCCCCCATTGGGGAGATAGAGTGGTATATAAATAAAGTATTGTTGTTGTTGAAAAGAATAGAGCTATTTTACCAACTATAGTGGTCATGAAAATCCAGACTCCTGTGGTTACCTTCCCAGTTTCCTGTATTATCCCATATTTTTCTTAGTATGGTTGCCACATGCTAGTTCTTCAAATCTGAGCATTTAATCTTTGTATTATGCAAATAATAATAATAATAATAATACTTTATGGTTATGCATATTACTAATATTTTGCATTCTGATTATGCAAATTTAACACATTAATAATTGCTTTTATTTCTACCACTATATTTCAGCCTTGATTTCATTTTTACAATAACTAGTCTTCTGCTATAACTAATAGAGTGATGTTTTGAAACTTACCTTGTGAACTATTACTTGTTCTTATATGATCTGGGAATTAATTGAAGGACAGGAACCATGTTAAATGGCCTGGTATATTTCTATATGGTAAGTAACAAAAATATCCTTTTTATCATGCACTCTGAATGCTCGTCGAATCACAAGGGTTGGGTTTCAATTTGCTTGTTTTTAGCCATCTATTTTCTTACAGGTAGCAAAAAAATGTGTAGGTGAGTAACAATGTCACATGATGCCCCTGGCATTTGAATAATAGAACCCTGGAGGAAAATGCTGAGGAAAAAAAACAATAATGGTACAAGAAGGTAGGTTTTTTTTTTTTTGGTGATTCTTATGGTGTCTTGCTTCTTGCTCGCAACTGGGGAATTCGGTGACATGACTTGGCTAAACAGTTGCCTTTTGTTCCATCTTCCATAGTACCTAGCTTGGCCCATACAGGTAGAAGATGTGGCACTGGTGACATTTTTGGATTAACACACAACTCTCTTCCAGAGTTGCACACCTGGTGAACTTATTGGGTATGACCTACTTGGAAATTGTCATTCTCAATCATAAAATTCTGGATGTTTTCTAGATCGTAAGGAGGATTAATACAAGCATAATGTGTTTAGTATTTCTGCTTTGAGATTCTTTTTACACACACATGATAATTACATCCCAGTGCTGTTGTCATCCCCTCTCTTCTAAAAATGGCCCATTTGGCTCATTATTTCAGGTTTTCACCCACAGGCAGTGGGATAATTTTTCTGCTCTCATGAAATTGAACTATTTTTTTCCCTAGACATCCAAGAAAAGGCATTTTTTTTCCAGAAAACAACAGGCTACACAGAAACTTCAAACACTAACACTTATTTTTCCAGGGGTTACTCTACTTTACTGCATCTGTCTTCCATAACCCCAGTGGTTCCATTGTTTTTTGTGCAATCCTTGTGATTAATCTTCAAAACAGACGCCGGCTGCACTTGACACACTTACGTTTGCTGTAGATTTGAAACCTCAATCCAGGAAACTGGAAACTTGTTTTGTGAGGACAAAGAGCTTTAGGCATGCCTTAATTAATAAAGTCTTTGACAAAGAAATGTCTTTTTTAGTCACTTTATGCTTACTCTGCCTGCAGAACCTTTTGTTTTTTAGCAGCATCAGCATTGAGAGGAAAGTAAGGCAAGACTGGAGAAATAGTATATCTGTAGTACACAATAAAACAAAACTCATGTTGGGAAAGAATGGAATTCTGTTCTTGCTGATCTTACTGTAGTTGGATGTGCCTAACTACAGCAGGCAAAACAAAGAGTAGCTGCCTCACAGCAAACAGAGAAAAGGGGAGTGAAGATAAGCCCACCTGATCTTACTGTAGTTGGCTATGCCTAACTACAGTAGGCAAAATAAACAGCAACTGCCTCTCAGCAAACAGAGAAAAAGGGAGTGAAGATAAGCCCAGCTGATCTTACTGTAGTTGGATGTGCCTAACTACAGCAGGCAAAATAAACAGCAACTGCCTCACAGCAAAACAGAGAAAACAGAGAAAAGGGAAGAGAAGAGAAGAGAAGTCTACCTGACCATCTAACTCCATTTTTTTATTTAAAAAAAAACCAGTCTTGGATATTTTTGAATGGTTCAAACTATTTACCCCAACCTGGTTATTTCATTTCCCATGTTTATGTATTTAAAAGTTTGCCAAAGGCATTAAAGTACTCTTAATTTTTGTGGTGCAGGAACTATGCCATTCTTTCCGCGTTAGTTCCGCCTCTAGAACCAAAATGTTTGTCGAATAAGTAATGCCTAGGAACACATCTACTTCATTAATTCGGGTTTATCTCTATGTTAGGTGTGAAATGTACCCCATTGCCTTGAAAGCACTTGAAGATGAGCCAATTGTTTCTCGAAAAGTACTGGGCAGAGGAGTGGCTGTACGTTTTGCCCTACAACTCCACTTATAGAAGAGCTAGATGAAAGAATGAAGAGAAAGAAAGAAGAGAACGAAAATCTAGCAAGCCAGGACAGAAAACGATCCAAACACCCATGGCATGCCTAAAAACTGTAGGAAATCCAGTAAAACCTGAAATGGATGGATTATAAATCCATATGGACATAACATCAAGATTCCCCAGACTTATTGCATGGAAAATGGGACTGAGGGAAGTCATGAATGAGGCAACTTATAATAAATATTGTTCTCAAATTATGTAGTGAGTTATATTAGTATCTTGAGCAAAGAACTTGCTGTGGGCCACCTTAATGAGTGTGACATACAAATGAGCTCACAGCTGTCTTGGAGAAGAAGCTCTATGTCAACAAAATCTAGGTGATTTCTTTAAGGGGAGCACATTCTCATTTCTTGTATGGGACAAATTCCCCAGATATTAGATGATAGAAAATGAGCAGCACAACATAGCCAGTTTTTGGACAAAGTCGTTCTCACTGGGCATGGTTAATGACCTTTGTGTCTTCTCTTTTGCTCACCCATCATAGCTAGAGGGAAGGCCACAGCCACAATCCGATCAAAAGTCTATGACCTGAAATCAAGGACAAGATGAGACAAAGAGGTTAACTCTCCCTTCCAGCACTACCATCTGAGTAACTATAAAGTGTGAGAAAAGTGATTGTAAAAATAAAAATAAAAATCCCACTTGTAACCTTTATATCTCTATTTCCCAGACCTCATTACATGCAGCTCTGCTTCTTACATTCAGTTCCGCTCTTGAAGGACACATTGCTGCTCTATTAACCACTTCCCTGCAACCATTTCTGTCTGGAAATGTCTATAAAACATATGGTCACACATAACTTGTGATCCACAATATGTAGCTAGTCAATTATGTAGTATTACATAACAAATGCATGACAACTCCCAGTCTCATTTTTGCAATTCTAGGAATGCTGATACACATTATTGGTGAGCTGTATTATTTGGAGATCATCACTTGTCCATGGAAGCAATAAATGAATGGGGACTCATTTGTTATGTTTTAGCAATCCCAGTGTTTTCCAAAAACTAACTCAAGGGTTAGACTATGAACAAAATCCTGCATTGTTCGGAATAGAAGTTCTGCAGGTGGAGCTGCACTACAGCTAACCACTCACCATCTCAAAGTCTGATGGTTTAGCTGTGATTCCCATCCTGTTCACATAATGCAACAATTCCAAGACTGGTGGAGCAGACAGGAGAACCAGTGAAGTGTCTGGGCTGTACAACATAAATAGATGTAAACTGATATCAAATTCTGAGATCTGTGGCATTTTTCAGAACATTGTTTCTCAAACTTTGCTTTTCCAGGTGTTTTGGACTTCAGATCCCATAATTCATAATAGCTGGTAAGATAGTGAATTTATGTAGGTTTTTCCGGGCTATATGGCTATGTTCTAGAGGCATTTTCTCCTGACGTTTCGCCTGCAGGAGAAAATGCCTCTAGAACATGGCCATATAGCCCGGAAAAACCTACAATAACCCAGTGATTCCGGCCATGAAAGCCTTCGACAATAGCTGGTAAGATAGCTGGGATCTATAGGAGCTTGAAGTCCAAAATGCCTGGAGGAGAGAGTTTGAGAAATACTGATCCAGAGGATGGTGTTATAGGGACATTCCCAAAATGATTCCCCATCCCACACCCTTTGCCAGTTGTAGAAGAGCCATTCATGGGGCATATAATAGCAAAACTAGGGAAATTTTGGTCAAGGTGGAAAGGAATGCCAATATTTGTAACAACAAGAAAAGGAAGAAAGCCGGTATTCTTGGATTTGTGAAATCCTTTAGAAAGTATTTATTTCTCTGGAGCCTAGAAAGTGTTCCCCAGACAGATAGTAGAGATAAGATTAGATATTGTATCATCAGGATAAGGAAATTCAGTATGACCACAATATTGAAACCAGTGATATTGGGAGACTGAATACCAAACTCAAGGCAGAGATGTTAGCTCATGAACTTAGGATTTCAGTCCAATGACAGAAGAGGGCAAGGATTAAAAAAAAAAAACAATGACAGGCAGAAAGAAGACATCTAGAATCGATGAAGAGTAAATAGGAGAAACATGGACGGGGTTAGCAAAATGATAGCTGGTTTGATTTTCATTACTTGTAAACTTCAATAAAATGCACTATTTTACATTTCATACTATATTTTGCTGGGGAACAAAAAATTAGAAATCAAACCAATCAAACACACACATTTTTCTGTGATTTTCGGGATTTTGAAGCACCTCTCAACCCAACGTCATATCAATTTATAATAGCCCCTATATGATTTGGAGGGTTTTGGTTTCCTCGTCATTTTGCGTGAATGTGACACTATCAATTCAGTTCTCATGTACTATTGACATCAATGCTATTTTCTAAAAGGACCTCACCAGGACCCGTTGCTCAAATCTTGGTAGAGAAGGAACAAATAAATGGCATTGAAGCAAGAAGATGGTCTTCCTCTTTGATTCCTCAAGCCAGAGCTTTTCTCCACCAAAGTTCAACATTTAATTGATGAATGATGTTGATGTATTAGCTATTGACAAATATCCCCTTCCACAACCAATTGAAGAATCAAGTATCCCCAAACAGGCTGAAAAGCAATGTAGATTTTTAAAAAATCAAGTAGGAGGCAACATCCACTATTGATCTGAAGACAATGTTGTTCATTCGTTCAGTCGTCTCCGACTCTTCGTGACCTCATGGACCAGCCCACGCCAGAGCTCCCTGTCGGCCGTCACCACCCCCAGCTCCTTCAAGGTCAGTCCAGTCACTTCAAGGATGCTATCCATCCATCTTGCCCTTGGTCGGCCCCTCTTCCTTTTACCTTCCACCTTCCCCAGCATAATTGTCTTCTAAGACAATGTAGGCCACCAATTTCTGGTCTATTCCAAAACATCCATTGATGTGCATTTCTCTCAGTTCATGGATAGATATGCAAATATGAACAAAACTAATGAGTTGGTTTCGCATATAGAGGTGAGAAATCTCCCCCCCCCCTTTCTCTTATAGAAAGGACACAGGAGCCACAATCCTGTTAGAGAGGTATGTCTTCATAACTTTGTTATCTGAAATTAGAATTAGGCCGTTCTATAATATCCATATCCAATAAAGGTCTGCTGTTGTGTTACTACAAAGGGAGCCAGCAAAGTGTCAAAAGTGCATTGGGGTCAATATTCATTGAGATCAATGCACATTGGGGTTGTTGCACATTGGAGTGGATGCACAATGGTTCCATTGTGTACTGGGACACTAGGAATGCCGCTGTGCATCAAGACACTCTTGCCAGTGTCCCCATAAAATAGCATAATGTACACTGTGATAAAGAATTCTGGGCATTATTAGTTTAAATTTCTTTTATTTCATGTTTGTGTCCTTCTCATGTTCCTAACTGAAGCTGTGTAGAATAGAGAAAATGAAGCATGTGTATTAGTTTTAATAATCAATACCCCTCCTCATAGAAATCCAAATCTGGAAAGAGACACTACAGAATTGTATATATTTTTTCTTTTCTTTTCTCTTATTTTTTTATAAATCTCTTCAACATGTAAATAACCCACGGGAAGGCCAAGAAAAAGAAAGAGTCAGGAATTAATTACACAATTACCAATAAAACTCTACCCTTTTGTCTGAAAAGACCAATACACAGCTAACTCCATATACAGCATGCAGTAATGTCAGAAGAAGGACCCGGCTGAGAAATAATGTGCTAGAATGCTAACAAATAATAATAATTTTATATATATACCTCATATCTGTATATATAGATATATATACCTCATAAAAAAGAATAAGCATATCCATCTAACTCAACATACAGTGAGCATCAACCTTTGCACTTCCAAACGGTATGAAAGCAGCGGAAACCTCTCTTGAGCTTAACACCAGAACAACGAATGGAGACTTGATAATGCTGGTGGAGTCATTGCTTGTTCATTCTTGCATTCTCTTGCTTTTCTGGACATTTTCAATTCTCATCTAAACAGATCACACAAACAACTGGAGATATTGACCGTTCACCTCCTAGTTAAGAATCCCGCTATTCATTTTGTTTTTAATACTTAATAAACTTCTTTTCCCCCCATTTTTTGTTTGTTTTTGTATTTTTTTTTATGAACTAACAGTTCTAGGCTCATATCAGAAAATATAATTAATAAAATTAATAATGAATCAGAATCCCTTATTATCCATGATATCCATGTAGTACAATGAATCCGTGTCTTAACAATCAGGTGTTATTGTTGCTGTTGTTTTTCCTTCCCCTTTGCTGTCGCTTGTGGTTGCAATTTGCCAGAGTGGTTGTCATCTGTAGTTGTGTTGTACTTTGCGATTAAAGAGATAACAGTGCAGTCTGTGAGAGGAAGAGAATCGGAGGACGAAAGCCATGACGTGTTGCGCACAAGGCAGCAGACATTGTAATCCTCCCAGTAGGAGAGTTGGGCAAGTTCAGGGGGAAACAAAGACAGGAAAGACAAATGGAGGGAAGGTCAGAAAAGGAAGGAAGGGGTGTAAGAAAAGGAAGGAAGGACTCAGGTATCTTGCTAAGATTTAATGTGGAAAAAAATGGGGAGCAATGGTCACTCAGCCAAATGAACTGGTAGGTCCCCAACAGCTGTATACGTGTCCATATCAGGAAAAATGGGGAAAAATTAGAAATAAAACAGCACTCAGTTGTGTTGATACATCAGCAGAACAATATGGACTCTTCTTGTGTTTATTTTTTTTCAAACTTCCTTTCTTTCTCCTCAAGATTTCCTCATAATATACTCTCTTTACTATTCTGATTATTTTTTAAAAAATTTAATATTCTTCTTTACTTTTTCTTCTTTTTTTCCTTTTTTGAGTGCCACAGTTGACGGGGTCAAAACTTGAGCAGCAGGTGTAGGAGAAGGAAGGGGAACAGCCAGATGCAGACAACTCTTCTTGACCCACCACTGTTGCCATCATGCACTGCTCCAGGCCCTGTAAAAAGATAGGAGGCACCATGTCAGCAAATGGGATCACCAATAATTAGTAAGAAAATGCCCCCCCCGCCACAACTGCCATCCTTGTAAAAATGATTGCAATTTGCAAGTTGGTTTCAGTCTCACTCATCCATCCATAGCTCCAGATCCTGAGCAAAATTGAAGCTCGTTTTTGCATTCCATGGACCTCAACTAGAATAGCTATAGAATTGTATTGTCGAAGGCTTTCATGGCTGGAATCACTCGGTTGTTGTAAGTTTTTTGGGCTGTATGGCCATGTTCCAGAAGCATTCTCTCCAGACGTTTGACCTGCAGCTCTGGCAGGTATCTTCAGAGGTTGTGAGGTCCTCACAACTTCTGAAGATGCCTGCCTTATCCGGTGAAACATCCATAGAGAATGCTTCTGGAACATGGCCATAGCAGCCCAAAAAAACTTACAACTGCTATAGAATTGCCATAAATTAGAACACAGAAACAGCCTACCAACCTGAATATCCCAAATTTTACATGAGTCAATAGATATGCTTGATAGAGCGGGCAAGGATCTGGAGCTGTGAAGATCTGAAGAGTGTCTGGATGGAGAACTAATAGCCAAACAAATGCAGAACTACAGACAGAGAAGCTCAGGATCCAAAAGCCCACTAAACCATCTTGGTGCTGTTTCTTTTATTCAGAGCAAACACACTGTTTCAGAGCATTTTCCCTCTTAAGTGGTCTGTTGGTTTGGAATTGCCCATTCCATAAGCAGCTGTTTCATATCAATTTGTATAACATCTGCCAAAGTACCTATACTGCCATAACAACTTATCTCAATATAAATCAGAAACCAGAACAACCATACCTGGCTTATCTCCAACATTGGTCGAGATCATTTCAGAGGTAATGTTCCAAAATGATCAACAATCATGCTCAATGGGTTTCCATTGAGAACATATGAGAACAAAAACACAATAAGCTGAAAATGGTTGAATTGGAATGCCCTGCTGAGTTTTCCTTCCAAGTTTGGACCATTAAGACATGCAGAGTGCTGTTATTGGTGGTGTTCCCATACCAGTGAAATACCTTTCTCCCACAGATTCCCCCAAATTTATTGCAGATAAACCATGCCTACAGTTGTAAGATTGGTCTATTTATATTCATAAAGGCTAAGCGGACATCGATGGGAAATAACAGTAGGCCTTGCATTTGATTTTCTAAAGATGTCCAAGTTCACCAAGCTATCTCTTCCTTTTTGTTGAACACTAACCCTGCACATACCCAAATATAAATGGTGAAAAATGATCTTATGATTGGTATTCTATGTTCAGAAAGCAGAGTCCTTTTCTCCTATTAACTGAGTCCAAACTATTTTTGTACTTTGAGCTCAGTTTGCACATAGACAATGAAAGGAGAAAGTGGGAAGAAAAAAAAGAGAGAGACACTGGGGCATTGTTAAAAACAGCTGGAAAAGTCATATGACAGAGGATTAATCAGATTTGTCCCTGCCAAACTGGGACAGTGGGAGGATATGTTAAGGCAATGCAAGTTGTTTTAAATAAAACATAAAAAACATGGATAAAACTATTAAAATGTACAAGTGATAATAACTAATATATCTCAGTTTTCAAAAAGTATGCCTTTTGGGGACTATTTTATTACCACATACATTTATAGCTTTCCCCTGAATGTCTAAAGGAATATGGATAGAAAACACCACATGAAGTATTGAGAGGCACCTGAGTATTCATATCTGCAGTAGGCTAGTGAAGTTCAGCTGAACCTCAATCTGTTTCTGCTTGCCAAATTTCGGGAGACCACCAAATCCGTTTTCGCACATCTCCTGAAAATGGGTGGGTAGCCGAATATCTGTTTTTGGTCCGCAGCCAAAAAATGTGGCTAGATCTGGCGGCAATGGGGAAGGGGCTTTCCAGGTTCCCCTTCCTGTCATTTTTAGGGCTATCGGGATGAAAATGATCACACTTGGAGGACACATCAACCATTGTTAGCATTAAAAGTTTCAGAATGTTTGAGTAATCCCCTGATTTTTAGGCATTTCTTTTCTTTCTAGAAATAAAATTTCCCAAAAGGTATCTTCCTGAGGGCCCTGCCCTGTAACTTCTCCAGAAGCCACAGCAGGGCACCATTCCTTCCTGCCAAATGTCAAAGATGCACTTCCACATCACACAGCCCAGTGCCCCCACTATTACACTTTCTTCTTTACCTCTGGCAACAGCCAAAGGATGATGATGATGATGATTATTATTATTATTATTATTATTACTTGAAATTCAGAAGGCAGACAGCACAGACAAATACAAACAGAAAAAAACTTGCTTGCAAAGGAATGAAATTATGTTAGGTAGGTAATCTGAGAATGAAGCTTTTCTGTTTGTTTGCTGGGATTATTATTATTATTATTAGTTGACAGACTGTGATTTTGTCCATATTTATTGTTTCCAAATGCCGGCTGAGATCTTTTGGCATGTCACCCAGTGTGCCAATGACCACTGGGACCACCTGTACTGGTTTATGCCAGAGCCTTTGCAGTTCAATTTTTAGGTCCTGATAATGGCTGAGTTTTTCCTGTTGTTTTTCCTCAATGCGACTGACACCAAGTATGGCAACATCAATAATCCAAACTTTTTTCTTTTCCACAATCGTGATGTCTGGCGTATTGTGTTCCAAAGCTTTGTCAGCCTGGATTCAAAAGTCCCACAGTATTTTTGCGTGTTCATTTTCCACTACTTTTGCAGGTTTATGATCCTATCTATTCTTCTTCTTCTTCTTCTTCTTCTTCTTATTATTATTATTATTATTACAAATTATTATTATTGTCTTTTTTAAAGTCTTTTCTGAAGGAGAGGAGGAGAGATGATAGGTTCTGAAAAGGTTTCTCCACAGATTGAAGCCCAAAACTAAGTTTTATAGTTGCCATTACTACTGGCAAGTGGCAACCACCAAAGGATTATTACTAATACTTATTAATATTATTATTACTTGCAATTCAGAAGGCAGAGAGCACGAAGAGAAATATAAACAGAGAGAATTTCTTCACAAAGGAATGAAATTATAGGTAGGTAACTAGACAGTAGTTTTCTGAGAATGAGACTTTTCCATTTGTTTGCTGGGATTACTATTATTAATAGTAATATTTTTTATCGTTTAAAATTATTTTCTGAAGGAGAAGAGGGGAGGAGAAAAAGAAGCTAAAGGGTAACTCAAGGCTCTCAAAGCCACCCAAATATTTTTAAAGAAAAGCACACCAAGAGCAAAGAAATGCTCTTTCTTTCTCCTAAGTGCCCAAACGTGTGCACACACCCACCTCACCCGTCCCGCACTTTCCCAACTCCCAGTCCCATTAAATAAAAAGAATAAAAAAATAAGGAAAATAAAGGAAAATTGAAAAGATTCAATGCTAGAGAGGCCAAGCCAAAAAAAAAGTAAAGCTGAGAGTAAGTGGCAAGGCAATCAGACTGAAGCACCTCTCTAGAGCCAGGATGCAACTGAAAGCAATGGAGGAACTCGCTCCATTAAATAGACACAGCTTGCTTAACAGGCAACATGGCATTCTTCTATCCTGATTGGCTCAACAGGTAGAGTTCATAGGGAAACTCCATGAGAGTACACAGCAGCCTCTTTGAGTGTTGTGTAATGCATAATAGGTGAGGAGGAGCCGTGACCGGCTTCCACGTAGCCCATTTCAGCCAAAAAATCATGGTGACTGAGCCCTTATTTTTATGGCCTGCCAAACCGTAAACTGGATTGGCCAAAAGAAAACTGATCAAACCAAATCCATGCACAATCCTAATCTGCAGCACTGTAATTGTTCAGGTGAATCCATCCACTAATACAGCAAAGTATATTTTGATATTAAAGGCACTGAATAATGAAAATATGTACACAAAGCATGATTCTGAATAAAGATAGACTAGAAATCTTCTTCCACGCTTTGCACTTCACAGACAGGTCATACAGAGAATGTTAAAAGGGATTTTGGGGGAACGCCAAAGCGAAAAGGGAAGGGTAGACACACAGCAAACAAAAGCAGAAGCTGTGCAGAGATCTCTAGCACATGTTAAGCTGCAAGAAATGAGGACGAGGCACATTATTCTGTAATGAAGTTGGCTGGCTACAGGGGAAGTTTTACTGTCAAGGTAGATTCTTTGGAAGCAGGTTTAGCAGGTTTCCTGGGAATGAAGCAAAGAAGAGGCAAGGGATTTCACAAGGAAGCTGGGAAGAGACCATTTCCATCTATGAAGGACCAATCCCTTGATGTTAGCTTAGCTGCAAGGGAAAGATACGGAAGGATGGATTGGGGTTCACAATCAGAATTTGGGGAAGCTTTTGCAGGTTTTTACTGACCTTTCCAGGGTGTCTGGACAGCGGTTGTCTCTGCTATAAAATTAAAGAACAAGTTATCAATATGGAAAAAAGAGCGAAAGAAAGCCTTCTTCTGCTGGACAGAGTTTTGGTCCCCTTTGTGCCTCTTTGGTATTATTAGGTGATTCAAAATTTTGATTTTCTCTCATCTTTTAAATATGTTATCTCTTCTAAATATATTATTATTATTATTATTATTATTATTATTATTATTATTATTATTATTATTATTATTATTAGAATTTGATTTAAACGAATTTAACATTATTGAAATAAATGTATGGATATACCTAGTGAGAGAACAGAAGGGCTGAATGCCATCTTCACTGCTCTCCCCACAAAACATTGCCATTTCCTCTCTCCTAAGTCAGATGAATCCTGTTTGTTTGAAAAGTCCCTGTTTGTGCATATTACTAGGGATGGGGAAATCGATCGGTTTCACTTTTGACCACATTCAGTGTTTCAAAACTTCAATTTCTTTCCATTTTAAAGAGCCTATTTGAAAACATGAGTGAATAATGCAAGAACAAGTGGAAATGAAAACATAAGGCACATTTTGGGGTGAGAGGAAGAGGCGGTACTCACATCTACATTCATATGGTTGAATGCTTGGAATAATCAAAATGTTTGACAAATCGAATCCAAAAACTTACTACCAACTTTGATTTGGTCCTATTATTTATGTATGTGTGTTTGTATACATATACATATACATATACATATACATATACATATACATATACATATATATGGGTTGGTGATCAGGGGAAAGGTTTAAATTGTTTGCAATAACAATTATTATTATTATTATTATTATTATTATTATTATTTATTCACGCCTACTTTCTTCTGGGGAGTGTCCAAACATACACCTTAAAAAGAAGCCCTAGAAAATGGCATGGAAGCTGACATATCATCTTCCTGAAAAACAGTGACATTTTCAAAATTACAGTGCGAGATATTTTCTTGTTAGTATTTGGACTCTCTGTTCATGAGACTTAAAACATCACAAGTTAAGTACACAACCATTCTGACTCTAATCAAAATTATGAAATATGATCTCGGCCAAATTGCCCATCCTGCCTGTTATGACAACACCACCAAGGACTTGGTGTAAACTAAGAGAAACAGACTCTTTTCTTTAGAATTTCAGGAAAATACTGTATGATTGCAATGAAAGTAGTAGAAGAAACAGTTCTAAAGATACAACCACGAGTGCCTTTGTTGTGTGTGAGAGAGAGGAAGTGAAAGAAAATTAGAGAAAGAGAAGAAGAAAGAAGAAGGGAAAGAGTTAGAAGGATGGAGTGAAACAATGTTTTGTGACTAGATCCAGTTCTTAGTCTCAACTAAAGTAGACCTATTGAATCATGGGATTTGTGGGTTGCTAAACACAACCTACAAACTATCTACAGACCCACTAAGAAAATTCAACAAATGCTACATTCAGCAAAGGACAAGAGGGATCTTCTCACCTCTGCAGGAATCTACAGTGTACCATGCAGCTGTGGACAAGTCTACATAGGGACCACCAAACGGAGCGCTGCCCAAATAAGAATCAAGGAACATGAAAGGCACTGCAGACTACTTCAACCAAATAAGTCATCCATAGCAGAGTACCTGATGAGCCAACCTGGACACAGCATATTATTTGAGCACGCAGAAATGCTGGACCACTCCAACAACTACACAGAGAAGCGATTGAAATCCACAAACATGTGGACAATTTCAACAGAAAGGAAGAAACCATGAAAATGATCAAAATCTGGCTATCAGTATTTAAAAACTCTAAAATCATAACAGTAAATAAAGAACAACACTCAAAAACAGGGGAATTCCAGATAAGAAACAATCAGGGCCTGCTAATCACCTCCCAACAAAGGATTCCCCCAGGAAATAAGAAACCAGACCTTGAAACTGTAAGCCATCAAATGCTAATCAAAGTGGTTAATTGAAACCTTGAAACTGTAGGCCATCAAATGCTAATCAAGGTGGCTAATTGAAACATTCACACCTAGCTCCAACAGACAAGAGTTATTTCTCCCACCTTGGACATTCCACTGATACATAAACCCAATTTTCCTAGTTTCCAACAGACCTCACAACCTTTGAGGATGCCAACAGGAGAGAATGCTTCTGGAACATGGCCATACAGCCTTGAAAACTTCACAATAACCCAGTGAAACTCCAGCCATGAAAGCCTTTGACAATATAATGACATTTGGTATTTCAACACTTATACAAATCTTATTGATGTGAAGGCTGCCCTGTAATACAGATGAACAACGGGATCTATCAGTGTGTGTATATGTGCAAGTATGTGTATGTTTCTTTCAGCTGCAAAGCTTCCCCTCCCCATAACTCCCCATAAGCCTTGAGGGAGGAACACTTGCCTTTGATAACTACTAATTGTCCTTCTGTGATGTTAAGAGTTTACCACACTTCTATGTTTGCTAATAAATTGGCTCGACAATCATTGTGAAGCTTGCAGACCGTAATCAGGAAACAATTTTTCTTGAGTGCCGATGCCTTCATTAAAATGGTTTTAATGTTGGGGAGATGAAAGATGAGCGGTCTCCATAGGGAATAAGAAAGACAGATCAACAGCCGGTGAGACTGCTCTGGATGTTCAGAAGGAAGAGATACAGAAGCCCAAAGTCAAACTTCTGCTGAGATTCTTCATCTCTTGCATGCAATGTTGGTGTGCACTAATGACTTCACACATTTTCTGCAGTGTTATTGCTCTCTTTATTTATTGTATTTGCTGCTCTGCCCCAGGCAGAGTTCTCTTGGGCCTAGTAAACTGCAGTACATCTGCAAGTCTTTCTTTCTCTCAGTTCTTTAATGGCAAAATATAGCAAAATAGCTCTCACTCAGTCACTAGATTGAAATGATGAATAGTCCAGTCAAGGAAAGGAAGAAGGTGACCAGGAGTCAATTTATGTATGAAACATTTGCCAATTCAGCTCTGATAATGAAATCTCAGCTCAGAGGAACCTTGTATCTTAGTGGTTTTAGACAGGCTGTGAGCCTCTCTTTTTCACCTGACTCTGGTTGGTTTTTTTTTTGTCGTGTCAGGAGTGACCTGATAAACTGCAAGCTGCTTCTGTTGTGAGAGAATTAGCTGTCTGCAAGGATGTTGACCAGAGGACACCCAGATGATTTGATATTTTGTCATCCTTGTGGGAGGTTTCTCTCATGTCCCTGCATGAGAAGCTGGAGCTGATAGAGGGAGCTCATCTGCCTCTCCTCGGATTCGAACCTGCGACCTGTCGGTCTTCAATTCTGCTGGCACAGGGGTTTAACCCACTGCGCCACTGGTTAGTGGAATCTTGATATGGTCCCTGGTGGTTAGCAGTTCAAATCCAGGGAGCTGGGTGAGCTCCCATCTGTCAGCTCCAGCTTCTCATGCAGGGACATGAGAGAAGCCTCCCACAGGATGATAAAACATCTGGGCATCCCCTGGGCAACATCCTTGCGGATGACCAATTCCCTCACACCAGAAGTGACTTGCAGTTTCTCAAGTCGCCCCTAACACAAAAAAAAAGCCTTCAAATTTGTACATTTAACTTATGTTTAAGATTGTCTGGGGAGGCCCTGCTCTCGGTCCCACCTTTGTGACAAGTACGTCTGGTGGGGACGAGAGACAGGGCCTTCTCAGTGGTGGCCCGTCAGCTATAGAACGCCCTCCCCAAGGATATCAGAACAGCTTCTTCCTAATTAACATTTCAAATAATGCATATTGTTATAACATTTACCACTCTTCTCAGTTCAGTTCTTAAAGAAGCACCTTGAGTCACAAGGTAAAAGACTAGGAACTTGCAAAGCCAGGACACATCAGTGTTGGCCCTTCTGAAAGAGTCTCAAGCTGAGGAACATCATCATATCCATGTGATGGGCAGCAGGGGAAACCATTGTCTTGTGCCCCGCCTGCATAGCCCACATTGCCACCTTCCCCATCACACGGGGAAAAGTTGTCACCACCTGACTTCCCCCATGCTGTCCCTGGCTTACCTAATGAGAACATAGGCATCCACCTGTATTTTCAAGGCTTTCTCCTAGGATGCTTCCAGGAGGGAGCCAGGAAAAAGCCTCACTGCAAGTAGCCCTACGTCATGTGTTAGACTGGCTCGGTCCTGGATCCATCCTGGAACCATTCTAGGACGTAGTTCGAGCCTCATGTGATGGGGTCCTAAGTAGCTATTGTGGAGATGTGAGTCTCTATTATTACACATTAAAAACATCAACAATGAACAAATATCTAGCCTTCAGTGCTAGCAAAAAATTTCCTCCATGTGTGTGTGTGAAATATTCCACAGCAACATATGTCTTCTTTGGGTGGCATGCTTGTTAAGATCAACAAAGAATGTCATGCTCTAAATTCTGTTTATGAAAGAATTTAGATCAGGTATAGGGATGAGCCACTTCTAATATTAATAGTATATACCTAATACTTACAGGCTAGCATCTTGTTAGTTATATACACATTTGTAAGTTTCCCTTATGTTTGTGTGCATTTTTTCTTGAGCATTACAGACATTATCATTCCCTTCCTATTTCTTCAGGATCCAAACTCCACATCTTGACAGCCTCTAAAGCTCCCTCCCAACAGCTGTTTCATGCCTCAAAGGAAATAGCCAGGATTCATGAAGATCCTTCAATAACCAGATGCAAAATAATTGCAACAGCACTTGAATGCTCTGTTCTTTGTGCCAAGAACAACATTTTTGCAGAGAAATCATTACATTACGTGCAAAACACTTCCTTTTCTGCTGCAAAAAAAGTTTTTCACAAGCACAACCATTTTTGCTGAAAGAAAATTGTTGGAGGGAAAAAAATCCCAGAGTGCAAAAAATGTTGGAAATGCACAATAATGAAACTCATTCCTATATACAAGAATATAATAAATAAGATTAAAATTCGTCCTTGTTTCTAGTGACTGATGAAACAAAAATATATGCACCCTCATTAAATCGGCCTGAGGAAAGAAACCTTAAGGAGATGACTTGAAGAAGGTTTAAACAGTTTACTTCTGCAGACCATCTTATGGATCTTTATCACTATATGAAAAGATACAAAGGTAGAAAACTATACTTCTCAAACAATAGTAAAGTTTTCCCCTGACATTAAGTCCAGTCGTGTCCGACTCTGGGGTGTGGTGCTCATCTCCATTTCTAAGCCAAAGTGCCGGCATTGTCCATAGACACCTCCAAGGTCATGTGGCCGGCATGACTGCATGGAGTGCCATTACCTTCCCACCAGAGTGGTACCTATTAATCTACTCACATTTGCATGTTTTCGAACTGCTAGGTTGGCAGAAGCTGGGGCTGACAGCAGAAGCTCACGCTGCTCCCTGGATTTGAACCTGCGACCTTTCAGTCAACAAGCTCAGCACCTCAGTGCTTTAACCCACTGCGCCACTGGGGGGTCCAACTATAAACTCAAACTATACTTCCCATAAATAAAAAAGGGCAAAAGTATGATAGCTGGGACCTTACGCTGGTTGCGCGACATGAGTCTGAATTAATGAGGGGAACACATATGCGAGACTGTGCAGCAAGTGAGAGACGCAGCTGCATCAGAGTCATGGCAACATTGTTCGCCAGAAAGGGGGAGAGGGAACATTTCTATCCTGTTTACCATCTTTGTAAGCCGTTGTTTATCATTTAATATTAAATGTAACATTACTTCACCCTTATCCTCTCCCACATAAATTAAATTACTTCACTGCTATCCTGTCGCAGTTGTGTCTCTCACTTGCTCCGCTGTCTTGCGCACATCTTCCCTTCATTAATTCTAAGCCACATTGCGCAACTAGCGTAGCATAGGGTCCCAGCTATCATACTTTTGCCATAAAAAAATATTATTAAGGATGTCCCCCAAAACAATTTAAATGGCTATATCCAATATAAATTGCACACACCCATCCACTACCAACACACCACTAAGATATTATCAGAAAGAATCCTGGTTAATACCAACTATTATAAACCAATGTTCTGATATATTATACTGAAATATAGACTGCAACACAATGTTAGAGTGACAGAAAGGACCAAGTCCATGATAATCATAATTTCCTTCTGCTCCTATCTAGTATACCAACCTCCCCTGCTACATGTTTGCTATACATCACATATAGCACATATAGTTCTGTAATTCAACATAATTTCCAAGTTAGTCCTAATCATGCATTCCTTCAGAAAAGGTTAAAAGCAACACATTAAGAGGGGAGCACATTAACTCACTGTATCCACCTTTACATTCTCTGTGAGTACTGAGTTACACTCTGAACAGAATAGTATTATCTATACATGCAACCTACATGATCAGGAACTATGATTTTTCACTCTCGAGTGGAAAAGGTGAAGAATACACATTTGTTCCTCTTTGACTCTTTGGGGTGAATGTCTAAACAGGTTTTTTTTCTCTCCCCATTGCTATGTTTATAGCATTCAAAGAGCTTCCACTTTGGATATTCCATTATCGGGGTGAATTCCAAAGAGTATTGCTTTTGTTTCTTCTCCAGCAACTTGCCTCCCTTCCCATCTCCCCACTCTCCTGACCAACCCCTTAGCACAAAAAAAGACTTCAAAAATTGCTACAGCTGGTATATAAGCTGGTGGTACTTACATGGCAGAATGTAGGGAGGCATGAGGAGGAGACACACGGGGAAGCCATGCAGGAGGAAAAACAGAAAGAAAGAAAAAAGAAAAAAAAAGAAAAAGAAAGAACAGATGAGTTAATAAATCAGTTCCATTTTTTGGTTAAGTGAGGCAGCTGCATTTCAGTGTTGATTCTGGAAAGGGAATGCAGATTGACAGGGAGACAAACCACATACATTTCCTGCAATCAGGGATGAAATCGGATGGAGGGCTGTGGAGCAAGGCTATGTTAAGGTCCATTCCTACAGGCAAGTTTCCTCAATGAAGATGGAAGGTTGGATCGCTGGTTGAGATTGCTAAGACTCTTCTTCACCTGCATCCCATTAGCTTAATTTTTTTAAAAAAAATGGATTTGTTTAAACACCTGGTCTTGGTGCATGCTTCTTCACAAAAACCATTCATCTCCATTTGCCAATGATGCAACTTGGGGCCCCTTCCTGCCAGTTCCACATCTCCTTCTACTGACAGCTATCCTTTGTTCACTATGCCACCAATTCCTCTAGATCCTTTTTATGTGTTTTGTAATGGCTCCAAACGGAATTTGAGTTTGCCTCCAGAATAATGATGAAGCGGTACCTCTGATCTTTTGGTCTGCCTGGTAGGTGCAAGACTGGCAATATCAGCATTCACAACACAGTTTAAACAGCAAAGAGCTACAAAGAGATTAATTCCGCAAAGAAGAGAAGCAACTCTTCTTCTGATTGAGCATTGATCAACACTGTCAACCTCCAGCCAAGGTAGCTTGAGAAAGCCTCTTGCTTGGACAACTGGCTGGTTGGGGGATTTGGGGGATTGTGGTCAACAAAATTAGCTTTCCTAAGCTTTGACATTAACTTTGACCCCGGAATGAGATCAAAAACCTCATGTACAGAGGGAAAAGAAGAATAAAAGGAGAAGACTGGAAATTTCAGATTGTTTCAACAATTATAAGTCTATGTGGTCGTTCCAGTGTGACTTTCCAGAATAAGGAAACTTATTCTCCAAACACCTTGTCATGCCCAGCACTTTTTAATTTTATTGTTACAATTGGCCCAGCCATTGTTTTTAATTGCGTCATTGGGTGTTGTTAATTGTTATTGCTTTGTTTTTTGAGTTATTGTGTGTTGTTGCTGCTGCTGTTTTATTGTTGTATTTGGGCTCGGCCTCTTGTAAGCCGCACCGAGTCCTTCTGGAGATGGTAGCGGGGTACAAATAAAGGATTATTATTATTATTATTATTATTATTATTATTATTATTATTATTTAAGCACATCTACTCTACAAATATATATATTGTTTTGTTTTGAAACTGGGGCCCCTTCCACACAGCTGAATAAAATCCCACATTTTCTGCTTTGAAGTGGAATATAGACAACCCAGTTCAAAGCAGATATTGTGGGATTATCTGCCTTGATATCCTGGGTTATATGGCTGTGTGGAAGGACCATGGGTATACTAGTAATTGTAGCTTTATGGAATTACAAAAACGGTGGCCTTTACTGATCTGGTGGTGCAGCAGGTTAAACCATTGAGCTGCTGAACTTGCTGACCAAAAGGTTGCCGGTTCAAATCCGGGGAGCAAGGCAAGCTCCCACTGTTAGGCCCAGCTTCTGCCACCCTAGCAGTTCAAAAACATGCACGTGTAAGTAGATCAACAGGTACCGCTTCTGTGGGAAGGTAATGATGTTGCATGCAGTCATGCTGGCCCCATGACCTAGGAGGTGTCTACAGACAATGCCGGCTCTTCGGATTACAAATGGAGATGAGCACCACCCCACAGAGTTGGACACGACTAGACTAAATGTCAGGGGAAACATTTCCCTTTACCTTACTGATCTCTAGCATTGTTCTCATTATTAGATATATGCTTAGATTCTTGGAAACAATACTGTACCTGATATCCTGAATCCTATTACTAGCTCCAATAGTGTAAGCCCATTGAAACAAGGGTATTTATCTCTGAATTCAACATTCACAGTAGGCTCACAAGGTTTACTCTAGTTGAGACTAACAAATAGGATTCAAGCCGATATCTGGAAAAATGAGGAGATTTGGAACTGGATGCTACAGCTCTGAAGCACTGGGTTGACTTATCAGACATGACATGATGGAGACAAGGAGACCGATCGAACCTGAACTCCCTTTGGTTGCCCAGCAGGAAGTGGTACCATCCTCCATGCAAACTGGACAGGGAAACAGGCAATGTATAACAATGAGTGATGGCGGGGAGAGGGAGGTTGCAATTCAGGGAGGCAGAGAAGATGTGACATACAGCAAGAACAATACTGACCTTGGAACAAGGTTGAGCTTGTGGGCTCACTTATTTCTAAACCAGGTGAGGAAACAATGGAAGAGAAAAAAAATGAAGATAAAATAAAAATAAATATCTTGTCTCATAATTGCTACTCCATGAACACAATGTGTGTGTGAATGCCATGACGTTGAAGTGGATGGATGTGTCAGAAAACAGCAGACACTCTCCAAACGTGAATAAAGGGGAGCATGAATGGAAGATGGGGAGGATGACTCCATGATGCCAGCCTTGCAAAAGAGCCCCTTTTATCAGAGGGTTGCATCTAGGAGTGAAAGATCGTATAAGCTGCCCCTTGGCTTACACATCACATATTTGATTTTTGATATTATTGTCATCACATATTATTGGATATTAAGAAAAACATTGCTGAAAGCCTTAGAGACGTGCCTAATTTCATGTAATAATCTTCAAGGGAAGCAAAACAGTAGAACAACTTGATTCTTTTTACAGACCAGGAAAAGATAGGTAGGAGAGGAAATGCCCAGTCCCTTCCCTATCTGTTGCTTTCCTTCTCTGGAGGCCTTTCTCAGTCATTTCTCTGCCTTGTATTTCTATTCAGAAAGGAAAATATGCCAGAAAATATTGAGTGTAAAGAAAGAAAAGGGAGTAAAATATCACCTTCCTTTTGCCACTATCTTTCTCTAACCACTCTGTCTTACTAACTTTTAACAATGAGGAAAGCACAGGCTCCATTGTGGAACCAAATGTCAGAAAACAATGGACATAGATATATATATATATATATATATATAGAGAGAGAGAGAGAGAGAGAGAGAAAACCATAATATACTCTGTTACACAGATATAAAATACGAGGGTTGAATGAAAAGTAATGCCTCCACCTTTGTTACTTGGGTTTGGATGGGAATATTTTAATAAATCAGACACAGAAATGTGCTCTTTAACTACCACTATTCATTTTTCCACATAATCACCAAACAATTGGATGCATTTCTGCCAATAATGAACATGTTTTCTGAAGCAGTCACGGAAGAAGTCGACACTCTGTTTCCACAACCCATTATGCACAGATCTTCCGATAGCCAAGCAAAGCAATAATGTGACCCACATGTTCTTGTGAAATGCCAATTATACTTGAAATTTTTCTCTGAGTGATACAACGATCATCCTGAATCAATCTGTCAACCTTTTGCTTGTGAAACTCAGTGGTTGCTGTCACAGGACGTCCAACTCTTTGTCATGCAAGTCAGATGTTCCCACTTCAACATCTTTAAACTTACTTGCCCAATGATGCACAGTATTCACATCAACACAATAACCATAAACAGCTTGCATTCTCTGATTAATCTCCTTTGGAGTGACACCTTCTTCTGTCATGAATTCAATGACCAATGTTGCTTAAGTCGCATTGACCGACCGTCTGCACAGGGTTCCATACTTCACACTTTAACAACACAAGCGTTCAATGCTAAAGCTTCCCACCAAAATGAAACTGTAGAGGAGAGTCTATTGAACAAGCCAGTACCTGCTGCATACCAGTACTGCCATCTGTTGAGAAGTTACAGAGGTGGAGGTATTACTTTTCATTCAACCCTCGTATTATTATCAGATTTAACATGTTACATATGATGCCTACCTCCCTACCTCCAAGACTCCAAAAAATTAGTCTGCTGCTAATTGCAAAATTCAGAAGCCAGAACATCACAGCCTCATTTTTTTTATTTCTCAGTTCCTATCCCTCAACACCTTTTTCCTATTTTTTTAATGCTGCTATTCCAATTAGCACCATATTCCATTTAACAGCATAAGCATACAAACCACATGAAGTTGCAAGGGCAAAATAAGTCATTGGAAGGAGAGACAACCTCCTTAGTCCATTTCACTTCTTGAAGACTGATTCAGTGAGGAAAATAGGCTCCAATGCCATTCCTTTCCATGCCCTTAAAATACTAGGATCCCCTAGGATCCAATTTCCCAAGTTTGGAGGAATAAGCCAATTCGTTATCTTCAGGGGATGAGCTTGGACCATGAGGTGCATATAGGAAAAGGAAGCACCAAAGACAGCCACAAAAGATTCCAGTATTTGAAAGAAATCTATTTTACTATAACCTTTCAAGTTTAAGAAAGTTGCATTGATTTTCTCTGATTCTGAAATTCCAGCAGAACCARGGCTATCCCCCTTGCACAATCTGCTGGGATGAATCAAGCAGAATACCCCCCCCCCTCCAAATAAACAGAAGATTGTGGTGCAGCTGACTGAGTGTCAGCTGCATTGAGATCACTCTGACCAGAAGGTCATGAGTTCYAAGCCAGCCTGGGTCGGAGTGAGTGTCCGGCCAATTGTGTAACTTGTTGTCGATCTTTGCAACCRGAAAGACAGTTGCATCTGTCAAGTAGGAAAATTAGGTACCACCTATGTGTGGGGAGGCTAATTAAATTATGAGGCCATAAAAAGACTCCAGTAAAAAGCACTCCAGCAAAAAGCATGCGGGYAATGCGGAAGTACCTCATCAGTGTCACAGATGGACGATGAAAGCGACAGCTCCCCTGGRGGCCAGAAAAAGTTAAATAGCTTTTGTGTATGTCTATATACGTTGTATGTCTAATTGGCATTGAATGTTTGCCATATATGTGTACATTGTAATCTGCCCTGAGTCCCTTGCAGAGTGAGAAGGGCGGAATATAAATGCTGTAAATAAATAAATATTGCATTACTGGAAATGAAGTCCTTTTAAAGACTCTGCTGGGGAGTCGGCTGAAGCCAACTTCAGTACAGAAGTAGGAATGTAAGGGGGAAATCACAGTCTATAAATGCATTAAACACAAAATTGGAACCAAAAAAAAGTTTCAACGTAATTGCAGCTCTCATTGAAGATATCTCGTGCCAGGGTTTGCTTTAACATCAGGATTTGAGATTTGTTTCTTGACCTTCCCTTTGTGGTAATGCAATTTAAAGCTCTGCAACAAAACATTAAGGCTGTGTGCTGCGAGCCTTCTGGGAGTTTATTATAATTATGCCTATGCCACTTTGTAACTGCTGATGAAGACCATTTTGGTTGGAAACACGCTCAGTGCACTGATTTTAATTTACTACATTATGTTTTGTGTGCTACGCTATGTCATTTTTGTTACATTTTCCATTTTAGCTTCTTTGTTTCCCATTAAGTGTACTTATTGTAACTGTTGTTTTTGTTTTTTACGCTCTTGTTTCTCTATTGCTGTGCTGTGCTTTTCAACACAAGTCACATTTGAGCCTCATCCCTTTCAGTCTCAAGCCTGATCTTCCTACTTCTTCCTAGGCCACTTGTTTCAACTTAGGCCGGATCTACACTGCTATAAAAAGTGGTTTGAATCTGGATTATAGATTCATTGTATGCCTATATTATGCATTGCTGTTAAACTATTATTTATTTATTTACCGCATTTTTACCCTCTCCATTTTCAGCCTGAAGGCGACTTAGAGCAGCGTATAGATTGGCAATGAATAAATGCCATAACATATTTATTTATTACAGGATTTGTATACCATCTTTCTCACCCCTGGGTGGACTCAATAACATGCATACATTACATAGATATCAATTTAAAACAGCTAATATCACATAATAAAGATCCATATAAACACACTTAAGACTAATAATCAATGTCTACCAATTCTACTCCTTATCAATTTACATTGCTTAAGCTCTTTCGAGTTCAATTATTTCATCATACTGTGTTTGCCCAATTACACCGTGTTTCCAAAGGCTTGCTCAAAGAGCCAGGTTTTTACTCTTTTCTGAAAGGTCAGGAGGGAGGGGGCCAATCTTATATCCCTGGGAAGGGAGTTCCACAGGCGAGGGGCCACCACTGAGAAGGCCCTGTCTCTCATCCCCACCAAGCACGCTTGTGTGGAAGGCGGGATAGAGAGCAGGGCCTCGATCATTATATGGCAGTGAAGATCTAGCCTGACTTTACTTTGTCTGTTCAGTACCTGGACTTTGAGCACTATTGTCTTACTTGGCTTCACATTACCATGATTCAAACTAAAAAAAACTTGGTCTGACTTTTTCTTATCTGATTCTAGTTGGTTGGGACTTGAATCCCTTGTTCGGACCTAAACATCCATAGTATAATGGCCACTGAATTTTGAAACAATAGAAAATCCCTGTATCTTTATATGTAATATGTTGTCTGGGCTTGGCCTCACATAAGCCGCCCCGAGTCCCCGTTGGGGAGATGGTGGTGGGGGGGGGGGTATAAATAAAGATTATTATTATTATTATTATTATTATTATTATTATTATTATTATTATCTTTGCATCAGTGGAATGGACTGAGATGGTAGTATATTCCCTGTGTTTGTAAAACTTTCTGAATGCTCAAACCATTCCCGGAGGAGAAGGGATCAGTGTGTGGCCTAAGACCATCAGGTCAGAATTAGGCCATGGATATGCCACAGTTCACTCTTAAGCTATGTCCACACTGCAAAATTGGCACAGGACTCCAAAATGTGTAGTTTTGTGAGGTATTTGCCTTTCACTGTTAGAGAGCTCTGGTTACTACAACAAACTATAAATCCCAGTGATTCATAGGATGGGACCATGATGTGTAAAGTGGTGTCAAACTGCTATAATTCAGCAGTGAGGATGGTCTACCAGTCTACATTCTTCTAGATCTTATCACCATTGCTTTGCATTTCATGTGTATGTTGCATTCCCCCAGCTGTCATGGCCATTGGCCATCATATATGAATAATTCTGGGAGCTGTACCTTTAAAAATAAATTCCCATCTCTAATCATATTGTTTTGGAAGGAATGCATTATTCACAACTGATAACCACAGCTATTCCATCGATAAAGATTAATGAGAGGCTCAGGATTCTCTTCTATGCAGGAAAATATCCATGCCACCTTTGACATCATGACATCTCAGTGACCTCGCCATGCTCTTTGATATTGATTTGAACATAGTGTATTCAAAATTAAAGAATCTGTTGTTTCCCCTTATGACACTTGAGCCTAGAACTTTGTATCTCAACAGGAGACCTCTTATTAAATTAGTTTCTTTTTTATATTCAGGCACTGTAAAGTACAGAAGTAAAGTCCTGCAGAGTTTACAATGTAGTCAGACAAAAGGACTTGTGAGAGAGTAGTAAAGAGAGGAAGAATGTGATTTACTAGACTGAGATTAATACAGGATCGTATAGATGGACTCTGCTGTAGTTCAATTATCAAATCCTCCTTCTGTGAGCAATGTCCTTGTGCTGGGCTGCTTTAAGACTCTCCACAGTTTACAAGAAAGTGGTTTCATTTTATTATGGACTTCAGTTACAGACCTGGTGAAGGAGAGATTTAAACAAGAGCCTGGTCCCAGTTAATAAGAGAATAAGAAGTACAGTGTTGATAAATTTGAGAAGTATCTTCACTGAGGAAGGCCATGGACCACATGTCGCCATGTCCCAGAACGATCCCCAGGATGCTAATTTTGGTGCAAACCTATGGCCTCAGTGATTGTACCAAGCTCTACCAAGGTTTCCATGCCTGTTGCCATCTGTACAGTGTATATTCCGAGATCATAAAAGCAACTGCATTGACATTCTCAAAGCCCATTCTATTTTCACCTCATTATTTTGAGGAAATGGCAATCCATCAGCGCAGGTGACAATTATTGATGTCAGTGAGTGGCATATACCACAGACTCTAGATTGGCCTCATATGCTGTGTCACAATGTGAGATTGAGAGAGACAAGTAAAAGCTGTTGCAGGATGAACAAATGTTCTGGCCTTGAAATGCAGATGTTTCTCTTCACCGGGAAACTGAAATCCAAAACTGAGGACCAGATATCTCTAGAATTTAACTCATTCACTACCACGTCCTGTCTCCCCTCCTCTAACAGTTAAACATCCTACTTATAATGTCATTATTACACCTTAATACTTATAAAAGTGGGAGGGATTATGCAGCCCTCTGGGAGCATAGACATTGATTTTTTTTGCAAGGCTGTATGATATAACATGGTGATGTATGTAATGGGAAAGATGCCATCAGAAGTCAAACAATCAGTACTGAACATCATGTTGGGTGCCAGTGTGGACACGGATACCAACTGCTACCCTACTGCTTGCATGGTAGCATGGGCTCAACACACTGAAGAGTCTGCGTCCTCCCTTATTCCACCCTTTTATTATTTAACCCCAAACCACAAGTATCTGTCTTGCATTTACAGCTTGTTCACCATTGAATGGTGGTCATGGGATACATTCCTAGAAACTTCCACACAGCTGCTTCTGACCAGTGATTATCCAAAGCCATTGTCCAGTCATTTCATAGTAATGTTATAAGTCATAGATGGTTTCAGTGTTGACCCACACAGATGATGGGAGTAGCTATACAGTCTTATCTGCTTTACTATACTATTTTATTGTGGTTCAAACATCATTTGTTTTCAATGTTCTTTGGACTATTATAAGCCTTTTGGATGTTGTAGAAAAAAATCAATTAGTTATTAACACATTCATTTCAGAATATAGATACGCATGATATGCATCATAGTTACCCAAATATATATCTATTGAATAGTATACACACTTTCACACACTGGCATTTAGAGATGCATACAAATACACAAATAAAGAAAAAATTGTGATATTTTTCCAGAGCTTAGAAATGTTACGTGGTTGGAGTCCAACTCCCAATGGCCATGCTGTTTGGAGGATTGTGAAAGTTGCACTCCTTCAAAGTAAACATTTCAAGCTTGAGATGTACACAGAGGTAGGCCACCTAAACCCAAAGCCAATAGACGAGTATGGCTGCATTGTCTACCAGATAACCATTAAGGATCATAGTCATGTTAACATTACTGGTCAAACTCTCCTCTACACTCCGTAATTTAACAAGAAGCAATCCTCTGTGTGGGACTAGCAATATGGCAAGACAAAATTGTGGTCATGAAGAGCAAACAAGATGTTATGCCAGAAAAATGTAAAAGTCTGCCAATATGTAGGCATTTCAAATAAAAACCAAGTGTGGAAGAAAATATGAACAGCAGAAGACACTAATAGACATTTTTTCACTCTGTCAGATTCCTACCAAAGATTGTCTTACCCCACCAAAGAGAAAAAGATATGGGTGGAGGCAATTCTGAGTATGAAAACAGCCAGAGCCCTTGTCTCAGCCACTACATCATTCATGCTGTTATTCAACCACAGCATAACCCAGTCAACAGGCTGCTATATCACCTGCTATATAACATCTAGTTTGATCCTGAGTCATAATCTGATGTGATCTGAAATGCTGAGATAAGCACTTGTGTGAAAACCATATGGCACTCCTGAAGGGTTTTTGAAAAGTCTAGAAAGAATCAAATCCCAGGGATAGAAATGGCTTAGGTCCAGACTATTTGAGAAACCACATCTCCCTCTACAGACCAACTTGGACACTGTGGTCATCGGAGGAGGTCCTCTCAGTTCCACCCCCATCCCAAGCAAGGCTGGTGGGAATGAGAGAAAGGGCCTTCTCTGTGGCTGCCTCCCACCTCTGGAACTCCCTTCCTAAGGAGTTAAAGATGGCCCCTCCCTCCCCTACCTCTGCTCACTGGCTTACGAGGAGGAGGAATAGTAGTTAGTAATACAACAATTATACCTCTGATTAATAGTTGCCACCCGTATCCATGCCCTGCTTACCTCACTAGCTCAAAATATATCTTGAGCAGTGATTAATTGATTTGCCCCAAAGAAATGGGAAATTATTGTTTCCATTTGATGTTTGATGTTCTATCTTATGTTTGTTATAACAGGCTGTGCTTTTTATTTAATTTTAGTTTGATAAGTTATAATTTGTATTTATATGTTGGGTTGTATAAATTTTGTTAGTATGGAGGTATTGTTTGTTGTATCCAGGCATTGAATGTTTGCCTTTTATGTTTGGAATCCGATCTGAGTCCCTTTGGGGAGATAGAGCGGAATATAAATAAAGTTTTATTATATTATTATTATAGAAACAAGGAAAGAAATTGGGTTGTTGTAGGTTTTTGGGGGGGCTATCACGCCATGTTCTAGAGGCATTCTCTCCTGACGTTTCACATGCATCTATGGCAGGCATCCTCAGAGGAACCTTTGAGGATGCTTGCCATAGATGCAGGTGATATGTCAGGAGAGAATGCCTCTAGGACAGTGGTTCTCAACCTGGGGTCCCCAGATGTTTTTGGCCTTCAACTCCCAGAAATCCTAACAGCTGGTAAACTGGCTGGGATTTCTGGGAGTTGCAGGACAAAAACATCTGGGGACCCAAGGTAGAGAACCACTGCTCTATGACATGGCCATATAGCCTGAAAAAACCTACAACCACGCAGTGATTTCAGCCATGAAAGCCTTTGACAATACAAAGGAAGAAATGATAATCAACACCTAAAACTACAGCATCCGAGCCCATTGACCATCTTCCATGTGGGTGTGGGGAGTCATAGAACCATATGTCCATTTTGGAAGACACACTGTGTACACGCAAGCACACAAACTGCTGTGGTAATAACCATATCGGGAGACATAAGCCTCTCTTTGTCTTGTTGGTAGTAAAATTGTTCTACGCATATTGCATAACACACCCAAGTGTTCTGTGTTCAGATCCCAGGTTCAATGTTGTAGCCCTTCTGTCTTTCTCTTGCATTTAGTCCACATCTCCTTATCTTCATTTCATAGAGTTTATCCTTCTTATTTGTCAGTGCTGGCTACACTGAAAGCAGTAGTCTCACCTATATGTGCAAAGCTTTGGGGCAGCTATCAGTGCTACACTGGGGTCAGTTGATGCTCCCTGGGACAAAACACACTCCCTCATGTGAAGCCTGCCTCTCAGTAGCCATACTAAGTCATTCACATTAAATGAGGTAGTTCTTCCTATCAGTCTATGATGCTGGCTTTGGAATGGCATGAAAGCCATAGAAAGTGGGGCACGGCAGGTTTTGCTCCTCACCTCAATTCCCAGCTGGCACAAAAAGCTAGCAGTGGTGCTGCCTGCTCTAACGTGGAGAAGCGTGACAAATAAGCCAAGCAATTACAGCTGTCCCTAGCTGTGAGTGGTGTCAGATGGATCCATCACTCTAATCAGAGCTCTGGCATGTGGAGAAAATAGCTTCCAGATAAGGCTACAGAGCTCTCCCCGCCTCCCTTTGCTAAAGTCAATTTTTTTATTTTATGTTGCAGTAATAGAAAATGCGACTTAGAAGCAAACCTGCGATTGCCGAGCTGCTTGGGTTGTTTATTCTCAAAAGCCTCTCCTAACAGACTGCACTCGAGGATGGCAATGTCAGAGAATGCTCTTTGAGATTTCTGTTACACTTGTTTGTATATGAAGGGAATATTTTCATTGCCCACAGTTGGCTCTGCTTGGTTTCCTCAAGGGCAATGCCCTAGGGAAAGAAAGTCTCGGGACAAATATCTAGCTAGTCTTAGAAAGTATCTCATGAAAGTAGGATGGCCAGATTAGCACTTTAAAGAGGCAGAAGAAAGCATTTTTCAGTTGGGGCATCTGACCCAAAGACAGTCCCAGAGATTTCATTGGAACTATAACATGGTGGGGATGGAAGGCAGAATTTCCTGGTCCCCTATCTGCTCCTGTTGGTTCTTAAATAATAGGCTACTGAAAAATAGAGATAACCGTGTTATGGAATCTTGTTTGCATTTCACTATGAAACTTTAATGTTTAGAATCATAGAATTGGAAGAAACCTCATGGGTCATCCAGTTCAACCTTCTGCCAAGAAGCAGGAAAATTGCATTCAAAGCACCCCTCTCAGATGGCCATCCAACCTCTGTTTAAAAGCCTCCAACGAAGGAGCCTCCACCTAAAATTGGGATCAGGAAAATAGAGGTGCTAGTGGAAAGGTGGATGGAACAAAGGGAACACATATGTGATGATCCTTATCTTGTAGGCCACAGTAGGAGCCTAAGATGTCAGTAAGCCGGCCTCCATTTTGAGAAGGTAATCCAGGGAGGCAGACATCTTAGGAGGGTTAGAATAGAAAAGTGGGAGGAGTTAGAGCTATCCCTGGATTGGCTAAGGCAGAATGGGTGGAGTTTAGCAGAGAGAAGGAATTTGGCTTTGAAGGGAGAGGGTGGCAGATTTTCGGTGAGCACAGAATTTTCCTGACAGAGAGTATTTTGGGGCAGGTGATTCTACATCTATTTGGCCAGAAGGGTCAAAGTAGACACCTGTGGGCTTGTGTTGGATTGAGGATGCAAGTGTTTTACTCTCTGGGGGTCAGAGTAGTTTAGCTGTTTGAGAACTCTATTAAGAGGGAAGCTATTTACTCTGGGGACCACCGGGTTTGGTTTGTCTGAGGGACTCACTGCTATTAGATCAGGGTAGAGTGAGGGATCTTGCTCACATTTAAGTTAAGGAAACCTATTTAAGTAACTGCTAAGATTATTGTGCTCTGTAACTATTTAAGCTTATGTGCCTCGTTTAAGAAGACAGTTGTTGGTTCAAGATACATTAATAAACTTTTCTCTATTTCACCGTTTAAGCAGCCTCAGCAGTGATTCATTCCATAGGGACAGTTCCAGTGATTTTTAACATCTTTACAATTCAGTCATTTGACAGAGCCAAAGGGAGGGCTGGTGGATAAGAATATTTACCTCAGGGACAACATATTTAGTATTCCCAGATCTCTTTGGGTGGTGGCAGCAACTCTTTTAGTTTATACACATTACCTCAACAATAATTTAAACGCTCCGTGTGTAGAAACATATCCCACCAGATTGGTAGTTGTGGGATTTGTAGTATTTTGAGATCCTCCCCCGTTTGTGGGATTTCCATTATAACATACAATAAGCTTTTGCACAAACACTACTATTGGGGTAGTGAAGCAGTTGCTTCAGGCAATGGTTATTGGGAGGTGGGAGCAATTTCCTGGACAGCTATATGCTGCCCAGAGTTGCTTTGAACTCTGAAGCTCATCTTCAGGTGTAGTGAAGAGCACTGTTCCATTCCTAATGTTGAAAAAAAAATTCAACCACCAGCCTAATCAGACATCGTACATGGAATGGTAAGGGAGTCGCAGCCTGTTCTTCACTACAAGCATCAAAATATTTTCTTCTGTTAGACTCTTAAGCTTCTTTTGATTTGCCAGATATTTTCCTGCAGTCTTTCAAGATCCCTTTGATAGTGCCTGCTTAGCATAGACGTGATTTTGAGAATCCTTTCTGCTAGAGAAAAGCATTCAAGTAAGATGGGTCAAGTTGATCGGGGTGAACTTTTTGCACACCTCTAATTAAAATATTATACTCATAGCAATGCTAATTAGAAATTTCCACATGATTCCAAGGCTAGTAATGAGCTCTATCAAAAGAACAAGGTACTATTAATTCAGAATAGCTCTATGTCTTTGGGAGATCCAGGGTTGCACTACAATTGGAGTTTTCAGGTAAAAACAGAACGGAAAAGCTGAAGGTCCAGCCAAAACAAATTCCAAAAACCAAGAGAGCCAACAAAAAAATAAAATAAAACTATTTAAAGGTGCTTACCAATATGTTACTAGCACATTCTATGAGTCAGGTGAACTAATTCAGTATATGCTTGTGGGTCTTGTAAGGCTTGGGGAACAAGTTAATTTTCATTAACAATAAGATGATGGGTAGTGTATTTGGGTCAAAAAAAGGAAAACATTCCTTTGTTGTTCTGAAGTTTCAATGAAAAGAATTATATAATTCTTTCAAGCCATATAGAATAATCAAGCTGAGCATGTTTACCCTGCTGAACGGCTCTCACAGTCAGGAAGTTCTTCCTCATGTTCAGAAGGAATCTCCTCTCTCGTAGTTTGAAGCCACTGTTCCGCATCCTAGTCTCCAAGGATGCAGAAAACAAGCTTGCTCCCTCCTCCCTGTGGCTTCCTCTCACATATTTATACATGGCTATCATATCCCCTCTCAGCCTTCTCTTCTTCAGGCTAAACATGCCCAGCTCCTTAAGCCGTTCCTCATAGGGCTTGTTCTCCAGACCTTTTATCATTTTAGTCGCTCTCCTCTGGACACATTCCAGCTTGTCAATATCTCTCTTCAATTGTGGGGCCCAGAATTGGACACAATATTCCAGGTGTGGTCTAACCAAAGCGGAATAGAGGGGTAGCATGACTTCCCTAGATCTAGACACTATGCTCCTATTGATGCAGGCCAAAATCCCATTGGCTTTTTTTGCTGCCACATCACATTGTTGGCTCATGTTTAACTTGTTGTCCACGAGGACTCCAAGATCTTTTTCACATGTACTGCTCTCGAGCCAGGCATTGTCCCCCATTCTGTATCTTTGCATTTCGTTTTTTCTGCCAAAGTGGAGTATCTTGCATTTGTCACTGTTGAACTTCATTTTGTTAGTTTTGGCCCATCTCTCTAATCTGTCAAGATCG
>NW_026847882.1:31712012-31840763 GCF_025583915.1 Anolis sagrei ordinatus
TTGCCAGAAGGCCATGGGGGACCTTGTCAAAGGCCTTACTGAAATCCAGGTACGTTACATCCACGGCATTCCCCGCATCTACCCAGCTTGTAACTCTACCGAAAAAAGAGATCAGATGAGTCTGGCATGACTTGTTTTTGATAAATCCATGTTGACTATTAGCAATGACCGCATTTGTTTCTAAGTGTTTGCAGACCACTTCCTTAACAATCTTTTCCAGAATCTTGCCTGATATTGATGTGAGGCTGACCGGACGGTAGTTGTTTGGGTCATCCTTTTTTCCCTTCTTGAAGATTGGGACCACATTGGCCCTCCTCCAATCTGCTGGAACTTCTCCCGTTCTCCAAGAACTCTCAAAGATGGTTGCCAATGGTTCCGAAATGACTTCCGCTAGTTCCTTCAATACACTTGGGTGTAGTTGATCTGGCCCTGGGGACTTGAACTCATTTAGAGCAGCCAGGTATTCCTGTACGACTTGTTTCCCAATTTGGAGTTGGATGTCCTCAAATCCCTCATCCACTCTGTCTTGCTGAGGTTGAAGATGACTTTCTTTTTATGAGAAGACTGAGGCAAAGAAGGTATTAAGTAGTTCTGCCTTTTCCCTATCCCCTATCAGCATTGCCCCATCTTCTCCTCGAAGAGGCCCTATCGCCTCCTTGTTTTTCCTTTTTCTACTGACATAAGAAAAGAAGCCCTTTTTATTGTTTTTAATGTCCCTCGCAAGCCTGAGCTCGTTTTGTGCTTTAGCCTTGCGGACCTTTTCCCTACAGGTGTTGGCTATTTGTTTGAATTCTTCTTTGGTGATTTCTCCCTTTTTCCACTTCTTGTGCATGTCTCTTTTGTGTCTCAGCACAGTTAGAAGTTCTTTGGACATCCATTCTGGCTTCTTTGCACTTGTCCTATTTTTTCTTTTTGTTGGCACAGTTTGCAACTGCGCCTTGAGTATTTCACTCTTGAGAAACTCCCATCCATCAGTAACTCTCTTATCTTTTAGTATCTGTGTCCACGGAATTCTGCTCAGTGTTTCCTTCATTTTTTGGAAATCAGCTCTCCTAAAGTCCAAAATGCGGGTTTGACTTGTCTTAGTTTCGGCCTTCCTTTGTACCTCAAATTGCAGGAGCACATGGTCATTTGCCCCTAAGGATCCTACCACTTCAACCGCATCGATCAGGTCCTCCACATTTGTTAGGATGAGATCAAAAGTAGCCAATCCCCTTGTTGCCTCTTCTACCTTCTGGACCATGAAATTGTNGTTTCGACCTTTCTTTGTACCTCAAATTGCAGGAGCACATGGTCACTTGCCCCTAAGGATCCTACCACTTCAGAAGAGAAGCCTGAGAGGAGACATGATGGCCATGTATAAATATGTGAGGGGAAGTTAGAGGGAGGAGGGAGCAAGCTTGTTTTCTGCTGCCCTGGAAAATTGGACACAATGGAACAATGGCTTCAAACTACAGGAAAGGAGATTCCACCTGGACATTAGGAAGAACTTCCTAACTGTGAGAGCTGTTCAGCAGTGGAACTCTCTGCCCCAGAGTGTGGTGGAAGCTCCTTCTTTGGAAGCTTTTAAGCAGAGGCTAGATGGCCATCTGTCAGGGTGCTTTCAATGTAATTTTCCTGCTTTTTGGCAGGGAGTTGAACTGGATGGCCCATGAGGTCTCTTCCAACTCTATGATTCTATGTTACTATATGTGTGAAGTACAATGGGTGATATCATGGAAGAAACAGAACAGGGAAAAGGGGTTAAGGACTTCACCCCACAGGATAAGTTAAGCATTTGGGAGAGTTGGTTCTCCCTAAAGCTTAGCTACACCCCATTTTGAAATTAAATGGAAGATTTTCCTAAATCCATCACAAATAATCATTTTTTTTCCACTTTCTTTAAGATTTATCCATTTGATTTGCCTTGTCTTCTTCCACTGTCTCCTCTCCTGAACCTTTCCCTCAAAATCCTTCAACTACAACAGAAATAAGGACCAAGTCTTAGGGAACAACTTTTTCTGGGGTTGTTTGCCCTCAAGACATTCCAATGAAGCTGAATTAAGGCACCCCTTTGAAACATTTATTTCAGTGAGAGACACACCACCTGAAGGAGCATTAGGCATTGTTAATAAAAGATTATGATGGAAGAAAGGATGCTATACTATGGCGAAATACCTGGTACAGTGTTCCCTCGCTACTTCGTGGTTCACTTTTCACGGACTCACTATTTCACGTATATACACACACATATGCACACATAACAAGGGAACACTGTAGCGAGGAGGGAAGAAGAGCCACCCCCTCACCCTCTTTACCTTCCTCTTCCTCCTCCTCATTGCCGCTTGGGCCTCTTGCTGCCGCTTGGGCCCCGTGCCTCCTCCGACTCCTCAATCGCGGGACCCAAGCAGTGGCAAGAGGCCCAGGCAGCGAGGAGGAGGAGGAAGAGGACGGTAAAGAGGGTGAGGGGGCAGCTCTTCTTCCCTCCTTGCCCTCTTTACTTTCCTCTTCCACCTCCTCATCACTGCTGGGGCCTCCTTCTGCCACTTAGCAGCAAGAGGCCCCGGTGGTAGCAAGGAAGAGGAAGGTAAAGAGGGTGAGGGGGTGGTCTTCTTCCCTCCTCACCCTCTTTACCTTCCTCTTCCTCCTCGTCGCCATCGAAGCTTGTGTCATGTGATGGATTCATTAGGTTGCCTATTCTTAAGTGGTTAGAAATGCCAATTTTATTGCATGTGATGAAGTCCTTAGCTTCTGGTCTGATTTCATCCCACCTAATAATGGTTTCTTCCCCATTAAACCATTATGACATGCCCTAGCCACAATGACATTCTTGTTTAATGGATATCTGAGAACAGCATTTGTAGGAAGCCCGACATGTTGGATGTTGCTGAAAACTTGAGGTCACAATACCATGACATTTTTCTTTTGCAATGGAAATGAGTAGCAAAAATGAGGTGCTGGATGAGAGGCAACTCAAGAACAGGATACTGAGGTGATCTAGTCTCCTGTTAGTGATGCTACACTTATTGCCACCGATTTTGCATTTCTTCAGTTTTTAATCAGCAGAGCTTTCACATGTTTCCATCTTCCGACTTTTTTCGTCTCCCACGCACCCATACAAACCCTTCCCCAAAGGCTCATAACCTTAATGACAAGTCAGTGCATAATCCTGTGCCTTACTTACCGTACAGAATAATGCTGGCATTAGTGTTTCCTAGTTGGTTGTAAGCCACACAAGTATAATTCCCATAGTCCTGCTCAGAGACGTTGAAGAAAGTCAAGCGGGAGAAGAAGGCCTTGTTTTCAACTTTCAACCCTTTCTGTCCTTCAATGAGCCTGAATTACAAGAGACATTTTATATATAAGACAAAGGAAAAGAATGGTCATCAGTTCAAAATGAAAGATAAAGTAGTTATCAAGTACTGCCTTGGTGTTCTATAAATTGCATTGCTGCCTATAATTTACTGCATTTGATCAACCTAACTAAATTTGAGCTCCCACTTGGGGACAAACCTGATGTAATTTTCTGTGTCCACAGGATCACTTTATGAAGAGGTTTCACGGAAAACATATACTGGAAGTGGTTATTCAGGCCATTTATCTATTGCTGGTCTCACGAGAGGCACTTCTGCTATTTGGGCTTCCTGGGTTCCTTCTCCAATTTGGGAAGAAAGTGAATGTGAGGTAGAAGTAATTATAATAGATTGATGGGCTGAATTTGACATGATTTAAACAAATATGCAGGGTTACTGTTTTTTGAAAAGATCTGAACATTTTACAATTGTAATATTTAATGTATGAAGCCATGTTGCTGAATATAGATTGTGAGAGAGATAGCTACTTTGTCAATAAGATTATTTTTTTAGTAAGAGTTTATGAGTATGTTAAAAGTTCTGAATTTATTGTCATCTTGAGAAGCTACTTTGATGCATTATACTGGCTTAGAAAGATAAGAACGAGCTTAATGGATGTAGGAAGAGGATATTAATATTGGGATTTGAAGAACAGTAGGGGTAAGTCATCTGTAGAAATTCGCCTAACAATTAATGTATAGGAAGTAAGATGTTTTAGTACTTATAATCATTAGCTGGAAAGCTGTAAGATCAGTCCCCACACACTTTTGGTTTAATGTTATGTATGTTTTAGTTGAGTTTATTATGTTGTATTAATTGGTAGTTATCACGGGGTGTCTGCGCCATACACCACTGGAGAAATTACACTGTTTAACCAGCATTGCACCACCTGACACCCACTGGGGAGTAGCAACAAATAGTGAATGGACCAAAGCAGTGACATCTCTGGCCCACCCCCTGTTTGGGCATCAGCCAGCACGCCAACAACTTAAATCAAGAAATAGTTTTCTACGAAATAGTTTTCTCTCTGGAACACCTCAGCAAGCGAGAGTCCAAAAGTGGCAGGCTCAAACCCAGAACCTCAATCAATGGCTGGTACCAAATGAGAGACTCCCTCCTGGGCACACAGAAAACTGGGTGACTTGGAAGGCACTGAACAGACTGCGCTCTGGCACCACAGGATGCAGAGCCAACCTGAAGAAATGGGGCTGCAAAGTGGAATCCATGACACGAGAGTGTGGAGAAGAGCAAACCACAGACCACCTACTGCAAGGCAACCTGAGCCCTGCCACATGCACAATGGAGGACCTTCTTGCAACACCAGAGGCACTCCAAGTGGCCAACTACTGGTCAATGGACATTTAATAGAATACCAAGTCTGCAAACATTGTGTTTTGTTTGTTTGTTTGTTTGTTTGTTTTTAATGCAATACAACCATTTTGGTTCACTCCTGACATGATAAATAAATAGTTGGTAGTTTTGTCTTGTACACTTACACACCAAATGCTATTTTCTAAATTGATAATATTTGTTGATAAAGTATACAGACAACAAAAATTGTCGTCACCATCATCATATTTCGTTCTCCATCTTGCAACATGTGCCAAACAAACAGCTCAAGGCAGAAGATTCCTTGGCCAGCTGTCTTTAAGAAATTCCTTTGATCTGCCCACTCCACTGATAAAGGCTTCAAAAATAACTGTGCCAAGGTGCTTGGGGTCAGTTAATTATCAAGAAATCACACAGTGAACACTAGAGTTTCACCTTCAAATACAAAGGAAATGGGGAGAGGGAAGGAGGAAGGAAGAGGAAAAAGTGATCTTGAGAGAGAAAGATGTTGTGAAAGCTCACTCACAGAAATGGAAGAGCCCAAAACCAACTGATACACAGGGACAGCCATGAGAAGCATTCTGTGACCAGTGTCCGTTTCCTACAGGACCCACCCAGGTGTCCCAGAAAAGCTGATGAGCTAAATCTGAATCAGCGCTGCCTCCGAAAAATCCTGCAAATCTCTTGGGAAGACAAGTGGTCAAATGTCAGTGGGCTGGAAGATGCAAAGACCACCAGCACTGAAGCGATGGTCATCCACCATCAACTCCGCTGGACTGGCCACATTGTCCGGATGCCCGTCCACCGTCTCCCAAAGCAGTTGCTCTACTCTGAACTCATGAATGTAAAAAGGAATGTTGGTGGACAGGAAAAGAGATTTAAAGATGGGCTCAAAGCCAACCTTAAAAACTCTGGCATAGATATTAAGAACTGGGAAGCCCTGGCCCTTGAGTGTTCCAGCTGGAGGTCAGCTGTGACCATAAGTGCTGTAGAATTTGAAGAGGCACGAATGGAGGGTGAAGGAGATAAATGTGCCAAGAAGAAGGTATGTCAAGCCAACCCCGACCAGGGACCACAGTGAGGGCATTGGAAACCATGCAGATCAAGAATAGGGCTCCACAGTCACCTACGGACCCACCGCCAGTACACTGATCTTGGAAGACTATCCTACTTGAACAATGAGGGATCGCTAAAGTAAGTAAATCTGAATGCCATAGTCATGATTCCTACAAATTAATATTGCTAGGCTTTCTATCTGTGAGTATGAGTATGACATCCACGAGCACAATGACTTTTCGAGTGTGCATCCCCGGCTGGCTACCTCTCCACCTGATCGCTAAGCCAGGGCACTGGCATTCATGAAAGTAACTTCTCAAGACCCTGCCTGAGGGCATGGCCTGTGATGCAGTGAAAAAAAGGTGACTTGGTGAATCAGGCAGGAAACTGATTCATGCCATGAAGTTGCAAGCATTGGTGCTTCAATGATGGCCTCTCAAGAGGACAACTACTGTAAGGAGACTTGTCACCATGCTGCTTTATATCAACTGCTGTTATTTCACTCTGTCAGACAGCAGATCTAGTTTTGTGCCTGGAGACAAAGAGACATGAAAGCATTATGCGGTTTGAGTCCAGGTTATTTGAAGGACAGTTTCTCCCTCCGTGTGCCCATTAGAACATTGAAATTCCCAACAGAAATGTCCCACCAACTTCTCGGGCTCATTTTGTGGGAACAAGAGAGATAACTTTGTCGATGGCTTTAAGTAGACTTTGGCACTTTTTCCCTAAGGAAGCCAGGAGGCAAGTAAACCCATTAGTTTGACCCCAGGCTTTTTATAAACTCATTGAGGTGGCTTGTTAATGGTGCACCGGTTAGCCTTTGTGGTTAGTTTTTGTGTATTTAGGCTTATAATGCATATTATTGGCTCAGTTTTATTGACTGTTCTCAGTTTGGCACTTACTCAGAAGAAAATGTGCAGGTATAATTTTCATTCAATTGATGAATGCTATTATCTGCACAGAAAATGCTGTGTTTTCTGCATACAACTTATGTCCAGAATAAGTCCCTAATGACGGCATTTGCTGCTGTAGTTCTATAGAAATTTCTTTTCTTATGCAGAAAACATGCAATTTGTTCAGAATGCACCACAAGCCCTAAACAGCCCTTGAAAACTGAAATGTTAAAGACTTACAACAAGACGAAAATGGGTAAAATTAGTCATTGCATCTTTCAAGGATAATATTAGCACAGAATCACATCCTTATTGCAATATAAATATTGATAGTGTCAGACAATGGCAGAGCAAGGGTAGATGGAGAAAAAAAGCAATCAAGAAAATGCAGGTAGAAAAAGAAAAGCAAGGGGGGAATGTAAGGCGCACATTTGCAAATAATAGCCTTCCTTATTTATGGAAGATCTCACTGAGGATCCTGGGAAAACAGGATTCTCAAGGAGAGCTTCTAGGGATAAAAGAAGGCCTGCTTTTCAGACAGATACAAGCAAGGAAATTGATCCCTTTGTGCCCGCATTTTAAATCACAACCAAGAAACAGTTCTTTCAATCCCCCTTCTCTATATGTACTCAATCACAGAGACATGTACTGCTGTAATCCCATTCTAGTATTCCAGTTGTCTTTGTAGCAAAATGATAGCAAAGTTGTTATGGGATGCACAGATTCTGGCAATGTGGGCAAAAAATAGAATCCTAAAGTCAGGTACGATTGAGCCACATACCTTTTGTCATCTTTGTACCACTGGAACTCTGCTGATGGAACGGCAGATGCTTCACATTGGAGGATGCCCTTCTGTCCCACTGGCACCCCAGTATTCTTAGTATCTGAGATGTATGGCGGATCTGTCCAAGAAGGAACATTTGCATGTTTATCTCTGTGACCCAGGAATAGTCCCTTTTCTGTGCAGTTTCTTCAATATTTTCCCTCCATGTTCCCAAACAGAGTGCTTTGCGTTGTCATTTGGTGGAGAAAAGCAATACCCTGATACTAAAAAAAACCCCTATATAAATAGACATGTAATGTTTGGGTTGTTGTGGGTTTTTCCGGGCTATATGGCCATGTTCTAGAGGCATTTTCTCCTGATGTTTCGCCTGCATCTATGGCAGGCATCCTCAGAGGTAGTGAGGTCTGTTGGAAGTAGGAAAATGGGTTTATATATCTGTGGAATGGCCAGGGTGGGACAAAGGACTTTTGTCTGCTGGAGCTAAGTGTGAATGTTTCAACTGACCACCTTGACCAGCGTCAACTGACCACCTCCAACTGACCACCTTGTTTCAACTGACCTCCTTCAACTGACCAGCATTTAATGGCTTGGAAGTGCCTGGGGGAATTTTTTGTTGAGAGGTGATTTGATGTGCCTGATTGTTTACTCTCTGTTGTTTTGCTGTTGTAATTTTTGAGTTTTTTAATACTGGTAGCCAGATTTTGTTCATTTTCATGGTTTCTTCCTTTCTGTTGAAATTGTCCACATGCTTGTGGATTTCAATGGCTTCTCTGTGTAGTCCAACATGGCACTGCCAGGCCATCAAATGCTAATCAAGGTGGTCAGTTGAAACATTCACACCTAGCTCCAGCAGACAAGAGTCCTTTGTCCCACTCTGGTCATTCCACAGATATATAAACCCTTTTTCCTAGTTCCAACAGACCTCACTACCTCTGAGGATGCTTGCCATAGATGCAGGCGAAACGTCAGGAGAAATGCCTCTAGAACATGGCCATATAGCAGAAAAACCTACAACAACCCAGTGATTCCTGCCATGAACGCCTTCGACAATACATGTAATGTTTGTTTGTGGGATTAACATAACTCAAAAACTACTGGATGAATTGACACCAAATTTGGACACAATACACCTATCAGGCCAAAAAGTGACCATCATTCATAAAACACTGAAAAACACAATGGAAGGGACTTAAAAAGCCCCCCCAAAAAAGCAAAAAGACGCTACAGCGCATGTGTAAAAATGACTCCCTCTAACAAACAAAACACACAATATGATATCCACACTCTCTTCCAGACTACAACTACCAGCATCCCCTAGACCAGGCCCTTTAGGAGAGGAGGATGATCCAAATGCACTGCTTCCAAGCTGCAAGCTTCCTTCTCCTTGGATTTCTTTGAGAGCACCCCAATCCCTGCATATTTCCAATTCCCTATTCTTGGACTGCAACTCCAAGCAATCATCCAGATAGGTAGATTAGATAGAGATAGATAGGTAGGTAGGCAGATAGATTGATCAGGAAGACTGCTGAGAGTTGCAGTCCAAGAAGTTAGAGAAGGAAGAAAGGCGATGAGAAAGAAAAGGTGGCAAGGAAGGAAGGGAAGAAGAGAAGGAAGGAAGCAGAGAAGGAAAGAAAAAAGGGAAAGGAGGGAAGGGAGGAGAGAAGGAAGGAGAGAAGGAAGGAAGGAAAGGGGAAGGAAGGAAGGAAGGAAGGAAGGAAGGAAGGAAGGAAGGAAGGAGGGAAGGAAGGAAGGAAGGAGGGAAGGAGGGAAGGAAGGAGGGAAGGAGAGAAAGAGGGAGGGAAGGTTGGCCAAAGCAATGTGTGATGGGTACAGCTAGTATGACAATATAAATTTGAAAAGGAACCTTCTTGACTTGGCCAATGTAGACTTCCAATCCCCAAAGACCCAATTCTCTTCAGGCCTTCTGTGATTTACAGGGAAATCTGTGATTTAATCATGCTTATGTATAAACATATATTAATGTTCATACAGAACTGCAAATGTGAAGTTGATATACATATTCTGGAACACAGTCTGAACCTTGATGAAAATGCATGCATGGACATGTGACGTAAGCCTGAGTCCTACTACAATTACCCTAGTGTACAGCTTTTTTTTATCATGTCAGGAGCGACTTGAAAAACTGCAAGTCGCTTCTGGTATGAGAGAATTGGCCGTCTGCAAGGATGTTGCCCAGGGGACGCCTGGATGTTTTGATGTTTTATCATCCTGTGGGAGGCTTCTCTCATGTCCCCGCATGAGGAGCTGGAGCTGATAGAGGGAGCTCATCCACCTCTCCCCGGATTCGAACCTGCGACCTGTCGGTCTTCAGTCCTGCCGGCACAGGGGTTTAACCCACTGTGTCACCGGGGGCTCCAGTGCACAGCTTTAACATGTGCAGTAAGACCCGAAAAAGTAGGTTGCTGCCAGTCAAAACCCACAAGATGAGCCCAACTGAACCAATGGTGTAATTGAAATGCAGCTTTATGAATTAATGTTTACTGGTGTCTTCTAGTGGCTGTTGGCTCCTACATCAGTGAGGTGGTGAATCTACCCAGGATTTAAGTCCAAAAGTTTTAAAGAACTATGTAAGGTGTTGAGAAAGTCAGGGATTGAATTTTCACTTGGCCATGGAAAACCACTGGGTGACTTCATTCTGAGAAATCATATTCTCTAAGCCTCAGGCAAACCTTCTCTGAATAAATCTTGCCATGAAAACCCAGTGACAGACTTGCCTTAGGGTCATCATAAGTCAGAAATGACTTGAAGGCACACAGCACACAAATGAGTTGTGGAAGCTATTTTGCAGATAGAGTTCAGCATCTTGAACAGCTCCTTTAAAGTTCGGACTAAAATCCAGAACAGATCAACAGCTCTCCCTGATATGATACCGACCCCCCACTGGTCAAAACTACCAAAAAGTTAAGTAGCAGCCTCTCTAATCATGGGACTCAGAAATGGCTGAAAAGGAAAAGAATAACAGAGTAACTACTCACAATTCACGGTGACTTTTACTCTCCGCACAACTGGCGTTGCAACATCGTTGGATGCACTGCATTCATATTCCCCTGACTGTTCCCGGGTGATGCCTGTGATCTCCAGGTACTCGTCTTCACTCAAGAATCCCACAGCTTCCAGGGACCAGAAAAGGAAAAGGAAAAGAAGCATGATACCCTGTGGCAGTACACTGGAGAGTTGTGGGCTACATATGAACCGTACATTATGTTCACGCTGGGCATGCATCTTTCACCCACCAGTGATGCCGATGGGATTCCCAGATACAATTCTTAAAACAATCTCTTCCATTTGTCTGTCAGAGTATCTTGATGCAGAGCAAGGAAACATTATTTATAAATGAGGTGGTAGGCAGCCGAGCTTGGCAGCCTGTCATTGATAATCTATGTTCGGAAGGCACCAAACGTGTTGGCTCTTTCAAAAGCATTGTGTGTTTTGAATGGAGAAATTCTACATTTCTTCATGGACAGCAAACTCTTGTTCTATGGCTTTAAAACAAATTCAGAGCACATTCTTACAATCATTGAAATTATGCAAATGACCCATCCTAAGTACATTCCACCCAATATTTTGTTTGCACACCATCTTAAGAATGAATTGATATTTCTTTGTAAGGTAATTGCACTTCTTCTATTTCTTACTATTATTCAGTGTTTAAAAGAAGAGAGGCTACCTAAATATTGGTACAAATGGGATACTGATATTATACTACATTGCATCCATAACTTGGTTTCATATTATCCCAACTTTAGAACTGAGAAATGGTGGCCACTGGGTTTTCAAAAATGTGTGCAAGACTGTTTTAGATTACTGCAATGCTCTCTACGTGGGGTTGCCTCTGAAGACTGCCTGGAAGCTTCAATTAGTCCAACGTGTGGCAGCCAGACTACTAACGGGAGCAGGGTACAGGGAGCATACTACTCCTCTGTTGCGCCAGCTCCACTGGCTGCCAGTCAGCTTCCGAGCACAATTCAAAGTGCTGGTCTTAACCTATAAAGCCCTAAACGATTCCGGCCCAATTTACCTGTCCGAACATATCCTCCCCTATGAACCATCAAGATTGCTAAGATTGACTGGAGGGGCCTTGCTCTCGATCCCACCGGCCTCACAGGTGTGGCTGGTGGGGCCGAGAGACAGGGCCTTCTCAGTGGTGGCCCCTCGACTCTGGAACTCCCTTCCACTGGAGATCAGAACTGCCCCTTCTATCTTAATGTTCAGGAAACAGGTGAAAACTTGGCTTTGGGGATTGGCATTCAACAAATGATCCTGTGGTATGGATGGATGACGATTAATTTTTGATTATGACTGGCCACTGTAATTATATGATTGTATTTTGCTATTTTAATGTTTTAGTGTGATTTAGAATATGATGTTTTAATGACTGTCTGTAATATTGATGTTGGAAACCGGCCTGAGTCCCTCGAACGGAGGTGAGAAGACTGGTATACAAAACTGCTAATTGAATAAATAAATAAATAAACTGTGTGTGGAGACAATTTGGAATATATTTCAATATATGACTACTAATGGTAGCATTTCAGATTATATATAACTTAATGTGCACAGCTCATAAGGTTCGTCTTTGCGAAATACAGGGAAACATACATCTGTCAATAGGAAAATGTGCAAAAAATTGTTATCAAAATGTGTATAGATTTTCACACAAGAAGAGAGAACATATTTTTACAACATGATATGAAACTCAAATGGGAAGAAAACACAAGTGAGTTTGCAGAAACACAATGAAACTGGGAGTGAGATATGTTCGCACTCCTATTTAATTGCCGCACTTTCCATTTGCAACTAAATAATCCTCAAAACTGCAATGCTGTGAAGGGTATCACTAAAAGAAATGTCAGCACTCCCCACAATAGCAGTTCTGAAGGATAATAAATTGGTCTACGTTAATCTTATTTCAATCCCGGCTATTTGTGTTTGTAATGCAGTCATGCTTTCAAAGTACAAAGCAGGCAGACTATATCAGTATTAAACTATCTTTTGGGCATAATGGGTAGATTTTATGGTACACTTGAAAACTTCTGGGGGCCTCTGGGACCACTCTGAAAACTTTTCTCGTTGTTCTGCACATCAAAGCACATAACCCATATTTTAATGTCACTTCTGACTTTCTCATACAATGGATGTGCTTCTTTGCAAGAGCACAATTAATGAAACAGAATATAAAATCCTTGCTCTAGGTTTTGTCATCTTCTCTGACAATCTGGCAAAAACTTGGAAGTTACTATCTTAGACTACATGGCTCAAAATTTCCATTTTGGCCACCATTGCTGTTGGGATTGTAGGATTTTTGTGTGTGTGAGAAGAGACTTGAGAAACTGTAAGTCACTTCTGGTATGAGAGAACTGACCATTTGCAAGGATGTTGCCCAGGAGATGCCCAGATGTTTTGATGTTTTACCATCCTTGGGGGAGGCTTCTCTCACGTCCCTTCATGGGGAGCTGTAGCTGACAGGGGAAGCTCATCTACACTCTCCCCAGATTAGAACCTTCAGTCCTGCCAGTACAAGGGTTTAACCCATTGCATCATTGGGGATTCTGGAATTTGGAGTGCAAAAAGAATTGATTTCCAAGCTGGGAACCTGGACCAAGTCAAAATTCAGTTCAGTTTCTGCCATCAAATTTATTCTGCATAAACCAACCAGGATTTGCATATAACCAGAGCAGCAAGATATACATATATTCAAATATAATTAGGGTGAAATAATCCGTTGGTAATGAAAACATGCAAAAGAGCACTGAAAAGATTAGAAGTCTATCTCATTATAGGGGCTAACTTGATGTACTTGGCCATTGGATAGAACACACATGTCAGTTTTTTCTAATAGAAACACCAAGCTTTTAAAATAGGGAATAAAAAGGTAAAGGTTGTCCCCTGACATTAAGCCCAGTCATGTCTGATTCTGGGGTGTGGTGCTCATCTCCATTTCTAAGCCGAAGAGCCGGCATTGTCCATAGACACCTCCAAGGTCATGTGGCCGGCATGACTGCATGGAGCGCCGTTACCTTCCCGCCGGAGCGGTACCTATTGATCTACTCACATTTGCATGTTTTCAAACTGCTAGGTTGGCAGAAGCTAGGGCTGACAGCGGAAGCTCACACCACTCCCCGGAATTGAACCTGCGACCGTTTGGTCAACAAGCTCAGCAGCTCAGCGCTTTAACCCACTGTGCCACCGGGGGCTCCTTAAAATAGGGAATAGCATCTCTATTATAAACAATCAGAGCCCCTGGTGGCGCAGTGGTTAAAGCGCTGAGCTGCTGAGCTTGTTAAACCCCTGTGCCAGCAGGACTGAAGACCGACAAGTTGCAGGTTCGAATCCGGGGAGAGCGCGGATGAGCTCCCTCTATCAGCTCCAGCTCCTCATGTGGGGACATAAGAGAAGCCTCCCACAAGGATGATAAAACATCAAATCATCCGGCGTCCCCAGGGCAACGTCCTTGCAGACGGCCAATTCTCTCACACCAGAAGCAACTTGCAGTTTCTCAAGTTGCTCCTGACATGACAAAAAAAAGAAAGAAAAAAGAAGAAGGTCAAGCTATCGAGTTCTTAAATCTTAACACCAACAGCATTCTAGTCATGAAAAGACACAAATCTTCCATTTCTGCAACTTTTGGGCACTGTTTATTTCTCTCAGATAGATAGTCATATCTCCCTTTGACTTTCATTAGATGCAAAGTTTTCATTCAGAAGAAAGCACAGTAATCAATCAAGCATCAGGAAAAAATAAAATAAAATAAAGAAAAAGCCTAAGTATTCATGTTTAGCAGTCTTTTACAGACTTCTTGAATTAGGTAGTCCCCAAAGAATAATTTGAGAACCTCTGGCATTTTTGGAAATTAGAAGCATCATGCTTGATCATGAAATGTGAAAGTATGGCAAGAGGGAAGAGAAATACAAACACTGACACAGCTGTTTTATTTATTCCTTCCCAATCACTCGATCTCCTTTTCCCAAACCTTTTACTGCCGGGGTGCTGTAATTACTGAGCAAAGCATCTCCGAGACCAGTGTCACACTTAATATTCCTATTAATTTTAAATGGTAGTCCTTGGTACATATGTGTGGCAATTGGTGTCATATTTTAATTAGGCTTGCCCTACACCATCTGAAATTAATAATAGCTTGAATTACCAGTGTAATTTATAAATTAACATCGCTGCAGCATTAGGAAATAAATTAGCTCTGGACAGCTGGTTCTGGCGCTGGATGACAACAGTAGAGAGGATGTTTATGGATCCCCATGATATAGGCATCACAATCCCCGGAGAATGAGATTATAGCATGGGAGGACAAATCACTTCAAAACATGGACATGCAGTAAGTCACAGTGTTAGCTATGATTCTGATGTTTCATATACCTGACAGTATTCTCATACTACATGGACAGTATTTGAACGCTCAGTGAATGGCCAACATACAAGCAAAGGGTCAGATGAGCACCCATAACTTGGGAAGTCTGACTTGGCCAATGTAGTCCATGCTCTGGTTACATCTTGTATAGACTACTGCAATGCACTCTACATGGGGCTGCCTTTGAAGACTGTCTGGAAGCTTCAAATGGTCCAACGGATGGCAGCCAGATTGTTAACAGGAGCGGCACTCAGGGAGCATACAACTCCTCTGTTGCACCAGCTCCACTGGCTGCCAATCTGCTACCAGGCACAATTCAAAGTACTAGCTTTAGCCTACAAAGCCCTAAACAGTTCTGGCCCAATCTATCTGTCCGAACGTATCCCCTGTATGAACCATCTAGGACCTTAATATTGTCCGGGGAGGCACTGCTCTCGATCCCACCATCACAATTACACTTGGCGGGGAAGAGAGACAGGGCCTTCTCAGTGGTGGCCCCTTGGCTATGGAATGCCCTCCCTAGGGAGATCAGATCGACTCCCTCCTTTTTAACATTTCGGAGAAAAGTTAAAACATGGTTGTTGAGCAAGCGTTTACAAGTGCAGAGTAACTGACATAGGAAACCGAATGACTAGACGATGGAATTGGACAATGTTTTTATAATAAGGAGACACTAATGATATTGGTTTTTATTGCTTCTGTTGTGTTTTATATTGTTTTAATGTTTTAATTTGCATTATGATATTATGTGTACTGATTTGTTATAAACCGTTTTGAGTTGCCGACAGGCTGAGAAAGGTGGTATACAAATACAGTGCATAAATAAATAAATAAAATGAGCCCCTTTCCCTGACTGGATATTTATTATTTATTTATTTACAACATTATATCCTGTCCTTCTCACCCACTTGGGGTGGCTTACATAATTGGTATTATTCCATGCCCAAACAAAAACAACAATTAGAAGCAATTAAACAACATTAAAACAACATTGTCTAAATGCACTTAATTGTTTTTGCTTTTTGAATGTATGTATTGATGGCATCGAATTGTGCCGATATGTAGACCGCCCTGAGTCGCCTGCGGGCTGATATGGGCGGGATATAAATAATGTAAATAAATAAATAAATAATGTAAATAAATATGCAAACATTACATGACTACTGTGCATTGATCCAAAGCCAGATAGTCAAACAATCATATTCATCAATCCAGGATCAATTTCAACTGTATTGCACAGATAATTATGCTGGGCCAAATGCTTGCTCCCAAAGCCAAGTTTTAACTTGTTTGTGAATTGACCGGAGGGAAGGGACCAACTGAATCTCACTAAAAAGGAGCCACTACTGAGAAGACCCTATCTCTCATCCCCACCAGTCACAATTGCGAGGGTGGTGGGACCGAGAACAGCAGCTCCCCAGAAGATCTTAACCTATGTGATGGTTCATAGAGGGAGATGTGTTCGGACAGGTAAGTTCGGTCGAGATCGTTCTAATTAAATCCCACTAAAGAGGAGCCACCACTGAGAAGACCCCATCTCTCATTCCCACCAGTCGCGCCTACGAAGGTGGTGGGACCGAGAGCAATGGCTCCCCAGAAGATCTTAACCTATGTGATGGTTCATAGAGGGAAATGCATTCAGACAGGTCAATTCAGCTGGGATCGTTCAGGGCTTTATAGGCCAAAGCCAGCACTTTGAATTGTGCTCGGTAGCAAACCAGCAGCCAGTGGAGCTGGTGCAAAAAGGGGGTTGCGTGCTCCCTATATGCTGATCCCATTCGCAATCTGGCTGCCACACATTGTAATAGTTGAAGCTTCCAAACAAGTGCGCCTATATTTGTTTGCTACCATATTAAATAGTATTCAACCCATGTCTTTTCCTTCTCAAAATACAAAGTAATGCTCCTTTGGATTGCTCTTTCCTATGAGGTCAAATCCATAATCTGGCCTTACGCAGCACATAACAACACTCTTAGAACCTGCCTTGTTAAACTATTGAAGAATTTCAACGGGATTGCCAGGTTGGCCTTGCTTTCAAAAAAACACAATTTACAGCTAATGTATGGGTCATGTTTACTTGGCTTTATAATCTATATGCTTTAGCTCTCCCTCTCCTGAGGCTACAAATCCAAGGCAATGATTTCTTAAAACAATGTCCACTATAAACCCGGGCAATGTAAGCATTATTTCTGAATAGGCAGTCAGCAGTTATTAAATCCCCAAATCTCCAATAGTGTGATTTGTTTCATCTCTTGTGTGTGGAGAGGGAGAGAAAGAGAGAAAGGAATATGAGCCCTTGTAACATAACCTAACACTACGTCTTGGAGAATTGCTATAAAATAAGATGCACAATTAACTTCCCAGCCTCTTCTTTCACAAGCAGCTAATAAAATAGATGAATAAATAAACATATAAGATTTACTTAGCAATTGCCCTCGGCACATGAACTCTATGAGGTTCAACAGTAACATAGGAGAAATACCCAACTGTAATGGTTGCTGGTCGCAGCCCTGGTTATTCCTCTACTGGACAAGAACTCAAGAATTTGGAACCTTCTTGACTTGACCAATGTAGACTTCCAATCCCCAAAGACCCAATTCTCTTCAGGCCTTTGGTATCACTACAGGGCCTTTGGTATCACTACAGGGAAATCTGTGATTTAATCATGCTTATGTATAAACATATATTAATGTTCATACAGAACTGCAAATGTGAAGTTGATATACATATTCTGGAACACAGTCTGAACCTTGATGAAAATGCATGCATGGACATGTGACGTAAGCCTGAGTCCTACTACAATTACCCTAGTGCACAGCTTTTTTTTTTATCATGTCAGGAGCGACTTGAGAAACTGAAAGTCGCTTCTGGTATGAGAGAATTGGCTGTCTGCAAGGCCATTGCCCAGGGAACGCCCGGATGATTTGATGTTTTTATCATCCTTGTGGGAGGCTTCTCTCATGTCCCCGCACGAGGAGCTGGAGCTGATAGAGGGAGCTCATCCGCGCTCTCCCCGGATTCGAACCTGCGACCTGTCGGTCTTCAGTCCTGTCGGCACAGGGGTTTAACATACTGCACCACCGGGGGCTACCTGTTCAGCTGATAGCACACAGACATTTCAAGAGAAAGAAAAAGGTGTAATTCACTCATATTTTACCAAGTGGATGTAGGGTCAACATCCCTAAATCACAATTTATTTATTAATTTATTTCTAACATTTATATGCTGCCCTTCTCACCCCGAATGGGACTCAGAGTGGCTTACAAGATACACACACACACACACACACACACACACATACCACGCAACACAACACACATACACACATACAATGGAGTTTTGCTTAAAATTGAGTTGTTGTAATTCCCTATCAAGGGGCACAATTTCAGTGGAAGCAGACAGAAAAGCAAATAATTTAATAACACAAGGGGGTGTTTTTACAGGGGAATTCCTTGTATCCATAATAATAATAATAATAATCATCATCATCATCATCATCATCATAATCTTTATTTATACCCTTCTACCATCTCTCCAGGGGACTCGGTGTGGCTTACATGAGGCCGAGCCCAGAATACAACAGTACAAGCAATAACAACAACAATACAAGCAATTAATATCAAACAAGACAATAAAACAATAACATAAGCATTAACAATAGGACAACACACTTTAAAATCTATGGGTAGGCCAAATGTAATTAAAATTTAAAAATAATGCTGGACATGGGCAAAAAAGTGATGGGGTGTTTGTGGAAACACACAAGCAGACCTAAAACAATATAAAGTGCTTTGGAGGACAAAGTGCTATGGGATCATTATTCTGGAGACTGATAGTTACAACTAGAAAATACTTTGTTAATAGCTATTGAATAGCACATAGGTCAATCTCATTGATACACTATTTGGAAGCAATGGTAAGATTGGGGCTTGTTTCTACCACAAAAGTGCTAACATTGTTCTCAAAGATGGTTGAGGGCTATGCTATGTGGGATATGAAACATTTAAGAACTGCCTCAAGAAAAAAAATATGGATGGTATTGATTTCCACAGATCTACTCCAGCGTCCAAGAGCATCCATGCCTGTGGAGAAGGAACATAATATCTTTTGTGTGTTTACATTGTCCTCTACATTATGTGAAGGTTGCCTAAAGGGGGAAACACCATGTATCTGTGGATACAGCAATTAAAATTGTTTTGAGGAGAGCTGCCACAGATATAGAAGACCCTTCCTTTCAGAAAGCGGTGCTTCACATATATATGGCAAAAGGAATAATGTTTTCGGCTCCCCTAGAAACTAGGACACAGAACAATAGCTTCAAGTTGCAGGGAAGGAGATTCCACCTGAACATGAGGAAGAACTTCCTAACTGTGAGAGCTGTTCAGCAGTGGAACTCTCTGCCCCAGAGTGTGGTGGAGGCTTCTTCTTCGGAGAGTTTTAAACAGATGCTGGATGGCCATATGATTTTCCTGTTTCTTGGCAGGATGTTGGGCTCAATGGCCCACGAGGTCTCTTCTATGATGAGAGATGGGCTTAGCTAGTGAACTCTAACCCATGCAATCCTATACTGATTGGATCCAGATGATCTGATAAACTGTTATCTCCTGATATGAATTGGTAATTTATGGTGCTTGTAAGGTATTTTAGGTCCCACACTGGGAGTAAAGTGGCATATTTATTTATTTATTTATTTATTTCGGGCACTTCTACCCCTCCCTTCTCAACCCCCAAGGGGGGACTCAGGGCGGCTTACACCGGCACAATTCGATGCCAACAATTCAACAATAAATTGCATAACAGCAATAACCACAGTAATTAAAACAACCAATTAAAACAATAACAATTAAACAATTAAAATCCAATCTAGTGGCCAATGTTCACTGAGTTCTGATATCCGTAAGTCCATTCAGCATTACCATAGTACTTTCCAATTTCTGGTCGTCATTATCATGTCAGTCTGCCAGATAACCCAAAGGCCTGGTGCCATACCCATGTTTTCAGTTTCCTTCTGAAGGAGAGGAGGGATGCTGATGACTTAATTTCCCCGGGGAGAGAATTCCACAGGCGAGGGGCCACCACCGAGAAGGCCCTGTCCCTCGTCTCCACCAGCCTCACTTGTGATAATACATACACACATGTATACACTCCTTATTAGGGTTTCTCATACACAGTTATGGAGAGTATTTAAATAAGACCAACAACCTGCCTTTCAAATTATTTCACTCTTGTTAAAAGTGCATAGACACATTTTCTCCCAATGTGCACACCCACAGCTATCCAAGACCTTAGAATTTTTTTTCACTATTTGGACTCAGAGAATCCTCCATGCTTACGGGTCCTGCTGTAGTTTGAAAAGCACACTATTTGATAACAGTATCATCTCCCAGATGATACTGATGTAACCCACCTCCCCTCACTGCTCGTGCTGGGTTACAACTTGCTAAAACACATATTCATCTAAAAACATTCTTTAAAATACACATATTAAAACATATTTCCACAAAATACATATAAAAATACACAAAACAAATACTGAACATAAGATGCAAGTTTAAAATTTGTCAATAAAATGGTCTGGATAGGCCTGACAGAAGAGATAAGTCTTCAATTGTGACTTAAATTGTGACAGCTGATCTAATTGTTGGAGTTCTTCCAGCATGTCTAGGGAACTAATGATACCCCTCTATTCTGCTTTGGTTAGACCACACCTGGAATATTGTGTCCAATTCTGGGCACCACAATTCAAGAGAGATATTGACAAGCTGGAATGTGTCCAGAGGAGGGTGACTAAAATGATCAAGGGTCTGGAGAACAGGCCCTATGAAGAGCGGCTTAAGGAGCTGGGCATGTTTAGCCTGAAGAAGAGAAGGCTGAGAGGAGATATGATAGCCATGTATAAATATGTGAGAGGAAGCCACAGGGAGGAGGGAGCTAGCTTGTTTTCTGCTTCCTTGGAAACTAGGACACGGAACAATGGCTTCAAACTACAAGAGAAGAGATTCCATCTGAACATGAGGAAGAACTTCCTGACTGTGAGAGCCATTCAGCAGTGGAACTCTCTGCCCCGGAGTGTGGTGGAGGCTCCTTCTTTGGAAGCTTTGAAACAGAGGCTGGATGGCCATCTGTCAGGGGTGATTTGAATGCAATATTCCTGCTGTTGGCAGGGGTTGGACTGGATGGCCCATGAGGTCTCTTCCAACTGTTTGATTCTGTCGTTCCACAGTTCTGGGGCGGTGGTCCCTCTTCTATATGTCTGAACAGGAGTGAGCAGCAATGATGTGTTATTATGCCATCTACATTTGCTCCAGCACTGTGATGAATTGTTAACATCCAGATCCCTTTAAATCCTATTTCTGGAGTTTCCTTTGGAGAATCTCAAAAGGAAGGGAGGGTGAGCAGAGCTCATCAGTACCTTGTAGAACTGATGGGCAATTTGTGAAGGAGCTACCCCCCCCACCCCCAAATCAATATCCTCTGGAGACAGAGACAGAGATAAAAAAAAGGACATTGTATATTCTGCAAGCTACTCTGAATACACCAGGAGAGGAAAAAAATGGGGAAAGGATCCCTTTATAACTGACCTAGAATCTACTTCCTAGCACCAGCGTGAATTCTGCTGAACAAGTGGATATGTAGCCAACAGCCTCAGGACAACTGATCCAAAATGTCACTTCTATTTTGTTGTGTTTTTTTTGGAGTGGGGGGAGGACTCACCCCCCCCCCCAACTTCCTAATAAATTGCTGGGTTCCATCCCTGACTGCACAAGTCTCTAGTCCTCAATGAGTAGTTAGCCTAGATAGAATAGAAAGAGGGATTCCTTTCCCAAATTCCCTGTACATGCCTATCTTAAGAAGGGGCTTAGAAGGGGTGTTACTCAACCTGCATGCCACTATTTCCTCCCCCTTTGAATATTTAGCAATGTGATCTCTTCAGGGAAAACATAATTTCCTCTTTAAAGGTATTTTTATTGCCCTGGGCTGGCCGTGCAGCCTGTCTCCATTTTCTGGGTCTATTCTTCCTTTGTTCTCCTGGAGTGAGGAGGCATCTTGCCATTCTCCAGGCAAGATGAAGATTCATGGATGCTATTTTGTTGTTTTTCCCTTTTCCTGTACTTGGAAGTTAGCTCAGTGAAGCTAGTTAGCTCCAAGAAGCTTTCCTATCCAGAATGGATTTCTTTTGACTTTAATAAACATGTTATTCTTAGAACCTATAAAGTTGTGAATCTGCAATCCTGTTCCATCCTGTTGAACGGAAACCAATCCTTGCTCTTTACACATAAGCTTCTGCTATATTTTTGTGGAATCACTCCCAAGTGAGGGTTATTTTTGAGCCTAACAGCTATTGATTCCCAACATAAATGACCCTTTTTAAACTGGGGCCATTAAGTCAAAAATGGGAGGTACTGAAAACATACAGTTTTGTCTACTAGCAAGGAGATGAAGTTGAATTTGTTAATATGGTACATAATTTACTTAAAACAAAACTCCTTGTCCCACTAATCCAAATCTCTTTCTCTCATCATTCCTAGTCTGCATGGGCAAAGGTAGGAACTGTAATAAAGGTCCACAAATGTATTCTACCAAAGCACACAGTCATCATGTTCAATTTGTCTCTTTCCTTGTTACCATTGTCCCTTCAGAGGAAGCCCACAAAGAAGGTTTGTGATATTTTTCTCCACTTAGGCAGAAAAAACGAAATGCAAAAATACAGAATGGGGGACAATGCCTGGCTCGAGAGCAGTACGTGTGAAAAAGATCCTGGAGTCCTCATGGACAACAAGTTAAACATGAGCCAACAATGTGATGTGGCGACAAAAAAAGCCAATGGGATTTTGGCCTGCATCAAGAGGAGCATAGTGTCTAGATCTAAGGAAGTAATGCTACCCCTCTATTCGGCCTTGGTTAGACCACACCTGGAATATTGTGTCCAATACTGGGCACCACAATTCAAGAGAGATGTTGACAAGCTGGAAGGTGTCCAGAGGAGGGCGACTAAAATGATCAAGGGTCTGGAGAACAAGCCCTATGAGGAGCGGCTTAAGGAGCTGGGCATGTTTAGCCTGAAGAAGAGAAGGCTGAGAGGAGATATGATAGCCATGTATAAGTATGCGAGAGAAAGCCACAGGGAGGAGGGAGCAAGCTTGTTTTCTGCTTCCCTGGAGACTAGTATGCGGAACAATGGCTTCAAACTACAAGAGAGGAGATTCCATCTGAACATGAGGAAGAACTTCCTGACTGTGAGAGCCGTTCAGCAGTGGAACTCTCTGCCCCGGAGTGTGGTGGAGGCTCCTTCTTTGGAAGCTTTTAAACAGAGGCTGGATGGCCATCTGTCAGGGGTGGTTTGAATGCAATATCCCTGCTTCTTGGCAGGGGTTGGACTGGATTGCCCAAGAGGTCTCTTCCAACTCTTTGATTCTATGATTCTATGAAGAGAATTTCCTTATGTAGTTTTTGATGTTGTTTTTGTTTTTGTTGTACAAACCTTGAAACTAAAGCCATATTTTGATTGATGTGAGTGCAGTAAATAAATTCAGAAGCCATAAAGCTTTTAAAATCTCAATCCAGCAGAGACTATTTAAAAGCACCAGTTACCAAAATAAAACCCACATTCAGTCCTGAGCAGAATGTTTATTTACCAGCCTTCAGCCTCCGGAATACATTCTTATCTCCCCCCAACACCTCTTTGCCCCTATAAAATGAGATTTAATACAATGTCTTCAGCAACATCCCCTGCCGAGTACTACCAGTCCTTTTTGCGGGGAGGAGGAGTGCCTATTTGTTATGGAAAGCCTTGGAGAGAGAGTTGGAGACAAATCTTATGCATTAGTGACCTCCAGGAAAACAGTACATAAATAGATTGGATCCAGGGGACAGAGCAGGGGTTAAATAACCGTAATCTGTAAACACAGACCATGCTCTGGCAAAAGTGAATGGGACATACTGGAAGTCATCATTTCTAGTGTTTCCCAGAGCACTTTCAGCATAGATACAAAAGAAAGTTTGTGAAAGTGCCGCTAGGACATCTTGGTACATTAGAATACTGTGTCATGTTGCATCCATTTTAACTTGAAAGGTTAAAAGTGCAGTTGCAGGCTAAATGTGGCCCCACAGGGCATTTAACAAACAGGAATCTAATGCTTCCCAATGTCCCTTGCAGCTTCTTAAAATGTCTACGGAACAAGGCCTGTGGGTATCTACATGCCTTCAAGTCATCTGTCATTTTATGGTGACCCCATGAATTCCCTAAAGGTTTTCTTAGGCAAGGGATATTCAGAGATGGTTTGGCTCATTCCTTCATCTGAAATATAGCCTACGGCATCTGGTATTCAGCTAAGTACTAACCAGGGCTGACCTTGTTTAGCTTCCAAGATCAGATATGACTGGTTTCCTTTGTAATATTTCGGTCAACACTGCCCTAATTTAGCTAAGCAATTTGTGTCACTCAACAATCATCCTTGCAACCTGTCTAAAAGTCAAGAACACTTTTCAGATGAGGATATTTTCCTTCTTCTTGATGAGAATGAGAGAAGCAAGGCTTTTATCCCTCAAAGACTCCTTAAATCAATGGTTCTCAACCCTCCTAGTGCCACGACTACGTAATACAGTTCCTCATGTTGTGGTGACCTCCAACCATAAATGTATTTTCATTGTTACTTCATAACTGTAATTCTGTTATTGTTATGAATCGTCATGTAACTATCTGATACGCAGGATATATTTTCATTCACTTGACCAAATTTGGCACAAATATCCAATATGCCCAAATTTGAATACTGGTGGGGTTGGGGGGATTGGTTTTGTAATTTGAGAGTTGTAGCTGCAGGAATTTATAGTTCATTTACAATCAAAAACTATTCTGAACTCCACCAATGATGGAACTGAACCAATCTGGGCACACAGAACTCCCATGACCAACAGAAAATACTGGAAGGGTTTGGTGGGCATTGACCTTGAGTTTTGGAATTGTAGTTCACCTAAATCCAGAGAGCACTGTGGGCTCAAACATTGATGGATCTGGACCAAACTTTGAATGAATACTCAATATGCCCAAATGTGAACACTGGCACAGTTTGGGGAATCATAGAATCAAAGAGTTGGAAGAGACCTCATGGGCCATCCAGTCCAACACCCTGCCAAGAAGCAGGAATATTGCATTCAAATCACCCCTGACAGATGGCCATCCAGCGTCTGTTTAAAAGCTTCCAAAGAAGGAGCCTCCACCACACTCCGGGGCAGAGAGTTCCACTGCTGAACGGCTCTCACAGTCAGGAAGTTCTTCCTCATGTTCAGATGGAATCTCCTCTCTAGTAGTTTGAAGCCATTGTTCCGTCCTAGTCTCCAGGGAAGCAGAAAACAAGCTTGCTCCCTCCTCCCTGTGGCTTCCTCTCACATATTTATACATGGCTATCATATCTCCTCTCAGCCTTCTCTTCTTCAGGCTAAACATGCCCAGCTCCTTAAGACGCTCCTCATAGGGCTTGTTCTCCAGACCCTTGATCATTTTAGTCGCCCTCCTCTGGACACATTCCAGCTTGTCAATATGTCTCTTGAATTGTGGTGCCCAGAATTGGACACAATATTCCAGGTGTGGTCTAACCAAAGCAGAATAGAGGGGTAGCATTACTTCCCTAGATCTAGACATAGACCTAGAAATAGACCTTGACATATGGGAGATGTAGTTGCTGGGATTTATAGTTCACCTACAATCAACAAGCATTCTGAACCACATAAACAATAGAATTTGACCTAGTTTTCCACAGAGAACCCAGATGACCAACAGAAAATGCTGTGTTTTCTGATGGTCTCTGACACCCTCTCGCACCCCCCTCCCAGGGGTCCCAACCCCAGGTTGAGAAGTGCTGCCTTAAATACATAAGCCGGCAAGTGAATCCTCTGGAGATCAAGAGCCAGCCCATCCCCGCACTGCAAAAGGGTTCAAATCCACATTTGGAATGGCTGGCCACCATGCCTAAAAAAGCCTTTTAATATCCACAAACCACATGGAATTTTATAAGCAATAGCCATATTTAATTGGCTCCAGAAACAACCTGGAAAACAGAACCGATAAAACAACACTGGGTAAATATAGATGACACTAAACTGTCCCAAAGCAGCGCTATACTGTTAAATGCTGTGATATATCAAAGGGGGGGGGGGGCAGCTCTTGTGTTAACCTGCCCTGTGCTTGCAGTCCACTTATTCTCCTGTGTGTAGCAAGCCTATAATTTTGTATTTCACAGCAGACAAATGGAACATGAGAGCTAGAGTAGAAACAGAAGAAAAAGTGAAAGAGTTGCAGCCTTGTTCAATATTTTGAAGTCTTTGTATGTGAGGAGCATGGGGCACTGCTTATTTCCTCCATTTGAGGCATGTTGGCAGAGAACAAGGTGCATGTGATGCTCTCTCCTGGAATGGAGCAAACCCGTGTTAGCCATTTCCAAAAGACGGCTCTCTCATCACCGGAGGCAAAGCATCCGGTGAAAGCCTTTAATAGCTGCTCCTTGCAGAAACCTCCCAGGAGCTCCCTGCCGTCACGATCAGGCCTTGTTCAATTTCTCCTTGTTGAAACAGCTTTTGTGAACTTTTAAAAGGATGCCTCTATAAGGGCACAATTAGGAACTGAAATACAGCAGGAATTAATATTAAGCTCACTCATTCCTCAGGGCTGCCTGACCCAGTGCTGGCGGCTGAGGGTATTATTACTATTAATAATAATAGTAATATAACACAGGCTGGAAAATTAAATAGGAAAGGGCCTGGTTTCATCAAATATACATTCCCCATTCATAGGCTAATTGAAGAAAAGGACCACATATTCACCTACCCAAATGAGTTTCCGCTTCTACTCTGTTGAAGCTGATTTGGGCGGGTGGGTGGATATGTAACGTGCCCTGATTGAACAAGGAGAGAGGGAAAAAACTACAACTGATTTTGCTCTCAAACAATGGAGATTTTGCACAGGCATAAGCACAAAATCCATGTTCAGAGTGCTGACGTGCTACATCCTACACCTTTTGAGACTGAGGGCAAATCTACACAATAGAATTCATGCAGTTTGACACCGCTTGAACTGTCATGTCTCAGTGCTATGGAAATCCTGGGAGTTGACATTTGATGAGGCACTAGCACGCTTTAGCAAAGAAGGCTGAAGACCTTATAAAACTACAACTCCCATGGTTCCATAGTATTGAGCCATTGTCACAAGAAATTCAATGTGCAGATTTGATAAATGTGGATTTAATATGATGTGTGGGAATGAATAGAAGAATGGAAGGATGTATGAATGGAATTAATAATTTTGGAAACACCAATATAATGTTAAGGCCTGCAATGACTAACTACCTGCTTGCTGAAATTGTGATCGAAACCTGCTAATGAGAATTGATAAGAACTGTGACAATGGTTCTTTCAAGTTAAGGAAATGTTTGAAACATTCCTTATGTTAAGAAGGAAGTCAAGATAAGATCAACACCAATCAAGATCAACATCTGGCCAGGAAATTGAGATGGAGCCAGGATGGAAGTAATCTATTATTAATTTACAACTTTGGGACTACATCAACAGAATGTTCCTATAAAAGACTCAGCCTAATAATGTTCAAAGTGTGACTGACCTGAGGAGTCTGGTTCACCCGCCATGCTCTGCTCTGTGGGAAGGAGAACGATAGTGTACCTATGGATAGTGGCAGATCTGCACGGGAGCAGTCTGGTCACTTTGGGGCTTCTTTCTCAAACGAAAAGGAAGAAGTGTGCTTTTAGAGTCTTTGTGCAGGGAGTCAGGTTCTGCTGTATGGAAAACAGAGATCTGGCCTTGGCATTGTTCTTAGGGAAAGAAGTTTTGGCATTTCAGCATTTTGAAGTTATGGAGTTATGGAACTATACGTTGGCAGGCTGCAGGAAAGCAGGGCCTGGCCTAACAGGTGCTTCTCCAAGGAGGGAGAAAATGCTATGGTAATATTTGGATGCATGTGGATGAATGTGTGTACATGTGTGTGAATGCTGAATGAAAATGTAATACCCCTTTGTTTGTTTGTTGATCAATGTAATTGTGAATCCAATATAGTTGCATAGAATCTGTATGTCTGTATGTCCAATGTCATTCTCTGTCTAAATCAGTGGTTCTCAACCTGTGGGTCCCCAGATTTTTTGACCTTCAACTCCCAGAAATCCTAACAGCTGGTAAACTGTCTGGGATTTCTGGGAGATGTAGGCCAAAACACCTGGAGGCCCACAGGTTGAGAACCACTGGTCTAAATGTTTTCTGTAATCTAATATACCTTCTCACACTGGAAATTGCAATAAAAGGAACCTATGCTTCAAAGTCATTGAAAAGTCATTCATGACACCATGACAGTTGAAGTGGTGTCAAATCTGCATTAATTCTATAGTGTAGATGCACCCTGAGTATCACAAGAAGTTTGTGCCTCGTCCATGCAAGCTCAACATGTTCACAATGGGAAATAAGGGCTCTCTCCTTGAATCTTGACAGAATGGTATCAGATCAGTCCCATTTTGGAGGGATACCTTCCAATATCTCACAGATGGAAGGCAGGACAAGTGATTGAGCAATATCAGAGTGTGGTTAAAATAGCAAAAAAAAAAAAAAGGAACAACATACAAACAAGGTGAGGCTGCAGCAGTTTGCTTTTGCCTGTGCCTGCAGGGAAGCCATCTTACCCACTTCCTATTTTGAATCAACTGAGTACAAAGTATTTTGTGCTTTGAACTCAGTGTGAATCAGTTGATGTAAGCCAAGGACAAGATGAAAATCGAAGTTTAAGATAGAAACAGGCATTCTAGGAATTTCCACATAACCACCACTCCTGGAGGTACACTGATGAATTCCATGAAGTTTTCCACACACACCAATTTGGATGCAATTAGGTTCGCAAGACTACAAGGATCTTTGGAGGGGTGGGGATGGGGAAGCGCTGGGGTCCATTAGCTGAAATGCATGTGGTCCATTAGCTGAAAATTCTCTGCCCATTATATAACATTATCTTAGGTACTGTGTTTAAATTTGGTTTTGTATTATATCGGGGTGAAAAGCACCAGCCAAGAAATCATTTATCTGCAATTATTAATTAATTATCTGCAACTGTTTTCATTAAAATGAATTGCGCAACATTATTGCAACCGTATGAAATAGATTTCTTGGGTGTTTCCTGTAAGTAGTTTTAAAACTAGAAGGATTCTTGTTAATGAGTATTTTTGCAGAAATTATGGCTCTCAGCAATTAACTCAGAAGTTTTGAAATTAATCCACTGAATTTGAGACTGTGTAAAAAAAATAATTTTTGATGGCACTTCTTTAAACAACCCACTATGTCTATTTTGCTGTATCCTGTTTTTATTACAATGTTAACACTTTCTGGCAAGATTAGTTATATCTGTGTTGAAAAGGACTACAGGTTCATGATTCTAAAATCATGATGGCAGGTGCAACATGTTATCAAGAAGATGAAAAAAAGGTGTTACCGTGAAGGGTTTTTTTTTGTATTTTTCACCCTTTCATATATGCAAAATATTGAAATCTGACAGATGCTTCTGCAAATCCTGGAGGATTTTCATAGAACTGGATGGGAATGCCGCTTCTAACAGTTGTACAAAATTCAATGTGACACCTAATGGTTTCTATGGGAGTCTGGTGTTCAATCTACACTGGGATTTAGTCCAAATTGTAAATACTTTCCAAATAGGTTCAGCACCTGGAATAGCTCCTGTAATGTTTGGATGAAAACTTGGAGAGGATTCACCTTCCCTCTGACATCGAAGGCACCAGCCTCCAACACATACGCACACACTGAGCTGCTATTATTACCTCCCGTAATACAAAACTGTAATTCATCACATTACATGACACTAATGCCATACATTTAATTACTGGATGGTTAATACTCTTTGCACTGATATAATGCTCTTTTCACTGGTTTAAAAGAAATGCAAATTGGAGCTATAAAACAAGATATATAGCATTAGTTATAACTTCCCTCCACTAGTCATAATATCACCCACTATTTTGAGTGCTGAGGGTATTGCAAAGATGGGAAGGCACTGATGCCATCTTCACTGGGTAAACTTTTTGCATTCAAAATGATACACTTTTTACATGAAACATATTGTCCAATACAGATACTCACTTCTAGAATGTGCACCTGAGGGCATTGCCTTCGCAGATGAGAATTTGTTCCCTTCTCATGAAAATTTCCTTCAATCTCCCAAATTCTAGAATTATAGTAACTTTCTAGTTTGTAGTTCAGTGAGGTTGTTAAAGGCTCCCTCTAAACTAGTTTAGGCTCCCCCTAAACTACAAATCCCAGAATCCTAAAAGAGGCAGAAACCGGATTTTAAGTGGATTTTTTCTCTAGTGTGATGAGGCCAAAGCTGCATTTAAAAATACCATTCGGACATCCAAAGAAAAAGGACAAGGAAAGGGAATGCAGCGCAGCAAACAATAGAAATATAGCTGTACACCATTTTCAGCGTCCGGTGGCGCAGTGGGTTAAACCCCTGTGCTGGCAGGACTGAAGACCGACAGGTCGTAGGTTCGAATCCTGGGAGAGGTGGATGAGCTCCTTCTACCAGCTCCAGCTCCTCATGCGGAGACATGAGAGAAGCCTCCCACAAGGATGATAAAACATCAAATCATCTTGGCGTCCACTGGGCAACGTCCTTGCAGACGGCCAATTCTCTCACACCAGAAGCGACTTGCAGTTTCTCAAGTCGCTCCTGACACGGCCAAAAAAAAAAAGTGTCCAATTCTCCATAGTACTAGAGATTTAGAGACTGAGGGAAAATTCTATAGAATTCCTATTTGGGAGGGGGGTTAAGGTCCTCCTTCTGTTTCTCCTTAAAGCTATGTAAGACCTATATCAGGGGTCCTCAAACTTTTTAAACAGAGGGCCAGGTCACAGTCCCTCAAAATGTTGGTGGGCCGGAATTATAATTTGAAAAAAGCATGAATGAATTCCTATGCACACTGTACAGATCTTATTGGTAGTGCAAAAAAAAAAACACTTAAAAACAACACAATAATTAAAATGAAGAACAATTTTAACAAACATACGCTTATTAGTATTTCAATGGGAAGTTTTCTGCTGCCCTGGAGACCAGGACGCAATGGAGCAATAGCTTACAACTACGGGAAAGGAAATTCCACCTGAACATTAGGAAAAACTTCCTAACTATGAGAGCTGTTCAGCAGTGGAACTCTCTGCCCCAAAGTGTGGTGGAGGCTCCTCCTATGGAGGCTTCTAAGCAGAGGCTGGGTAGCTATCTGTTGGGGGTGCTTGGAATGTGATGCTCCTGCTTCTTGGCAGAATGGGGTTGGACTGGATGGCCCACGAGGGCTCTTCCAACTCTAGGATTCTAGGATTAGGCTGATGACGTGTAAACCTGCTTTTGGCTGATGAGATAGCATTGTTGTTGTTGATGATGTTGTGTACTTTCAAATTGTTTCAGACTTAGGTTGATCCTGAGCAAGGGCTGGGTAAATGACCTTGGAAGTCAGGCCTTAGTTTGAGGACCCCTGATCTATATAATAATAATAATAACAACAACAACAACAACACTTTATTTATACCCTGCTACCATCTCCCCAAGGGACTCTGTGCGGCTTACATGAGGCCGAGCCCAAATACAACAATACAAGCAATTAAAAACAACAAAACAATGAAACAATAACATAAACATTATCAAATAGGACAACACACTTTAAAAACTATATGGTTTAATTGGACTTACTCCCTGACAAGTGGGCATACCATTGCATTTCTGATCAGATAATGAATCAATTAATCAACAACTCGTTTTATTAACCGACTGAGACACTGTTCACTTGATGACCTGTCAATCCTCCAAACTGAATCTGCAAGAATGCTTTAGAATTGTGTATGTGAAGGTGAAAGAAAGAAAGAAAAAACACTTCAATTTCCTCCGAAGAAAAAGCCATAAACACTCTATTAATCACCTTTGGCTCCTTAGTAAACCTGCATGCTCCCATCTTTGGGAATAATTAAACGTGCTCCTTGGTTGCACTTTAAACGAGTTTCCCGAGAAGACATTCCCCTTTTCCACGCCATGTACTCCCTAGAGGCGATGCCAGGGAAATGCCTGGTTCTCCATGGGGATTAATTCTGTAAATCACTCAGACCTTACCTAATTAAAAGCAGCTTCTCGGAGCCACAAACAAAAGCACTTGTTAGCAGAGACAATAGAGTGGGTGGAAGGTTAATGAGCTGGTTTACTCAGCTGTGCTAATTTGCCATGCTCCTGGACCACAGCGAGGGGTGGACAGATTGTTTTATGCCTGGTCATAAGCTTGTTCCTTGTGCACATCAATCTACATTACAAAAGAAAGAAAGAAATTGCAATCCACACTATTTACCATGAAAAATATACCTCTGTTTGCATTTTTTTTACACCAAACGCAAACCATTGAATTCACTTCTCATAAAACAGACATGCTCTGATTATTTTAGGTGTCTATTCAAGAATCTTATCACAAAATATGGATAACTTCTTAAGGAGCAATATGGGCAGAAGCTCAGGAGGAGGAAGATTAAGAAAGACTCATTGTCATTTGATGAATTTCACATTTCTTCCTGGTGTTTGTCCAACACTCCTGTCACTGTACATCTTTTTTCAGCTTTAATGATTTATTTAGAACATTTAGAGCCTGCCATTTGGCCAAAAGGGCTCCTTGCCTCTAGGTTTTTGTTTCAAAAAGACATGGCATGTTAGGAAAAGGAGATGACAGTGAAGAAGGGTGTTGTCCTACTTACTCATGTATACATCTAGAAATTGTAGTCAAAAGATCAACTAGAAAAACCTGGGTCAACTTATCCATGGTCACTCTAAGTACTGTCCTTCTTATAAAGAGAAAAGGAATTATCCCCTTTTAAATGTCAGAATCCTGTGTTCTTTAGGGATAAAACGAAAAGTTTGGAAAGTTATTCTCCATGAGCAATGGGTGAAGCCCTGATTTAGCACTAAAATGGCTCAATATATTATGATTCAGACCAAGCACTTCAAGCAACCTCCCTGTAGACATGAACCACTCGGTTTTGCTCTCTTGTTCCTTTTTTTTTTGGAAGGGGGGGGGGGGACCTTGGGTTCATTCAACAACACATATCCAAAAGATGCGCAAATAATAACAATAATAATGACAGTTTTGGAGCACAATACTCCTGGCCTTTCGATTGTGTTAAAAAATCAAGTATGGATTGTCAACGTTGTAATCCCAGGTGACAGCAGGATTGAAGAGAAACAACTGGAAAACCTGACATGACATAAGGATTTAAAGACTGGCACAAGCCAGTAAAGGTGGTCCCTGTGGTGATTGGCACACTGGGTGCAGTGCCTAAAGACCTTGACCGGCACTTAAACACAATCGGCGCTGACAAAATTACCATGTGTCAGCTGCAAAAGGCCACCCTACTCGGATCTGCACGCATTATTCGCCAATACATCACACAATACTAGACTCTTGAGAAGTATCCGACGTGTGATCCAATACAACAACCAGTATAGTGATCTTGTTTGCTGTGTACTCATCTTGTTGTGTATCTAACAACAACAACAACACAATACAATACAATACAAGATAAAACCAATAACATATAAAACAAAGTTTAAGTTCAAACAGTGCTCAAGAACCTATGATGAGAACTGTCTTAAAACAGCTAAATGCAAATAGGAGCAGGGAATAGGAAAGTGCAAATTTTAGCTAATGAACTACGGCATGAGGTTAAAACGCTGTGCTGTGGCATTAATTGCAGACCATGGAGACTAGACATTCTCAAAGGCTTATCCAAACAGCCAAGTCTTCAAACATCCAAATGTTGATATTTTCTACCAAAAAAAAGTTAAATGAACCCAAATATCATTCTCAGTCAGCCTTATTGCTAACTCTTACTCTCACATACAGCAGCAGTGAAGTCTGAAAACAGTCCTATGTTTTGAACTGGGTATGGATCAGAGAGCCCCCTGTCAGAATATGTTTTCTGCCAATGGATATGGTGCTGTTTTTAGTCTCTAAAGCAGCATTTCTCAACTTGGGGGTTGGGACCTCTGGGGGGTCACGAGGGTGTTTCAGAGGGGTCATCAAAGACCATCAGAAAACACAGTATTTTCTGTTGGTCATGGGAGTTTTGTGGGGGAACTTTGGCCCAATTCTATCATTGATGGGGTTAGGAATGTTCTTTGATTGAAGGTGAACTATAAATCATAGCAACCACAACTCCCAAATGTCAAGGTCTATTTCCCCAAACTCCACCCGTGTTCATATTTGGGCATATTAAGGATTCGTGCCAAGTTTGGTCCAGATCCATCATTGATTGAATCAAAAGTGCTCTCTGGATGTAGGTGAACTACAACTCCAAAACTGAAGGTCAGTGCCCACCAAAATCAGTACTTTCTGTTGGTCATGGGAGTTCTGTGTGCCAAGTTTGATTCAATTCCATCCTTAGTGGAGTTCAGAATGCTCTTTGATCATAGGTGAACTATAAAGCCAAGGAACTACAACTCCCAAATGACAAAATTAATCCCCCTTTCCAACCCCACCAGTATTCAAATTTGGGCGTATCAGGTATTTGTGCCCAATTTGGTCCAGTGAATGAAAATACATCCTGCATATCAGATATTTATATTATTATTCATAACAGTAGCAAAATTACAGTTGTAAAGGAGCAATGAAAATAATGTTATGATTGTGGGGTCACCACAACATGAGGAACTGTATTAAGGGGTCGTGGCATTAGGAAGGTTGAGAAACATTGCTCTAAAGCAGGGGTCCACAAACTTTGTAAACAGAGGGCCAGGTCACAGTCCCTCAAATTGTTGGAGGGCCAGACTATAATTTGAAAAACACATGAATGAATTCCTATGCACACTGCGCATGTCTTATTTGTAGTGCAAAAAAACCTTAAAACAATACAATAATTAAAATGAAGAACAATTTTAACAAATATAAACTTATTAGTATTTCAGTGGGAAGTGTGGGCCTACTTTTGGCTCATGAGATAGGATTGTTGTTGTTGTTCTGTGCTTTCAGACTTAGGTTGACCCTGAGCGAGGGCCGGGTAAATGACCTTGGAGGGCTGTTTCTGGCCGCCGGGCCTTAGTTTGAGGACCCCTGCTCTAAAGGATCTATCCAAAGTGCCAAGCTCCACCCACAAAATAGGTCCTACATCTTAGTTAGGTCCTTTAAAATTCAGAAGAAAAGCCAGTGTGGATTCTCCACCCTATTTTGACTTTGGAGTCATCACTGCTGCTAGTGTAAAAGAGTTCATATACCAGATGTGCCAAGGGTTCTTCAGTAGACAAGTCAACATGGAAAAGGCTTCCCTTAAGGACAGAGAGCTTTAAAAAGATGTTGTTTCACAGGAACTGAGTACATCTGACAGCAACCATATGCCCTGAGAATTGGCCTGACAAGCAATAAAGAAAGGGCGGGGGTGGACTCCAGCATAACTCAGCAAAAGGAAGGGTACACAAGCTGAAGAGACAGCTACACTCCTCTCCCCACCCTTTCATCGTTTGGTGGTTCTGGAAAGACATCTGCAATCAGTGTGTTAAATATCACCAGTTATTTTTCACCCTCTCAGCATTGGATCCCAGGCCTCCCTCTATTGACCTGATTTTTTGGTATTGTTTCCTTCTGTATATTTTTTTAATGACCTGTGAGGGGATGGGGAAACTCGAAAAGTCTGTAGAGTGTCTGCCCGGTGCATTCCAGGAGAAGAGCAGCTGTGACCTGGCAGTGCCCCATCAACAGCTGGTGAGAATAGTCCAGTCTCCAGGAGAGCAGATGATAACTTGTGCTGTCAGACGGAGAAGCCAAGCAGAACACTAGTGGCTGCGGCAGAGCAATTAGCAAGCAACTTAAGTAAATCAGCAAAAAGTGTGCTGCTGCACTCATCACCAAATCCTTTTCATTTATATGCAAGGAAACACACTGGTATCCAGTCCGTCATAGGCTTGCTGGGACAGAGCTGTCCAGCTGAAATAACAGAGACTTGGCCTGCATGGTATTGAGTTCACATTATTGGATATGACAGCACACAAGCTTTTGAGAGAAACAATTTAATTTTTCATTGCACACCTACACACATTTTGGAAAATCTCCTAATTTGATCTTTGATTATGTAACACACAGTAATGCTTTATTATTTTTGTGCATGGAGGAAGCAATGAGTAATTTGGCCTGTTTTGAACTTTTATTTCTAGAAGGGCCATAGTTTATTTTAATTTATTTATTTCCTATATTTATACCCCGCCCTTCTCCCCCCAAAAGGGGACACAGGGCGGCCTAACAAAAGCATCATACGATGCTAACATCATAAAAACAACCACAGTACAATCAAAATATTAAAAATATTGAAACAACAATTAAAACAATTAAGACACATTCATTAAAATCTAAATCCAAAAACTAGTCCGGGTCAATTCATTGCCGTAAGTGGTGTGATTTTCTTCCACTTGCTGCTCACCGATCAAACACTTGGTCCCATAACAAGGTCTTGATTTTCCTTCTAAAAGACAAGAGGGAGGTGGCCAATCTGATATCTCTAGGGAGGGCGTTCCATAGGCAGGGGGCCACTGCTGAGAAGGCCCTGTCTCTTGTCCCCATCAACCACATTTGTGATAGTGGTGGGATCGAGAGCAGGACCTCTCCTGAAGGTCTTAAACTTCGTGATGTTTCGTTCTCAAATGTCAGTCCCCAGAAGCCTCAACCATCTTGGCCAAGAGTCAGGACTTCTGGGAGCTGAAGACAAGACATCTGGAAGACTACAATTTGGGAAACTCCATCCTCAGCTTCTAAATGAGCACCTCCCCCAGAGCCAGAGATGAGCACTGCCTCCAGAGCCTAAATGAAAGAAGCCTTTGCCTTTGTCTGTGTATTTGTGTCATTATATGTCACTGTAACAAGGCATTGAATGTTTGCCTGTGTCTGTTTATATATTGTTATCCTCACTGAGTCTCCTCGGAGAGAAGGATGGAATATAAAAAAGTGTTGTTATTATTATTACATTATTATTATTATTATTATTATTATTATTATTATTATTATTATTATTATTATTATTATCCTCCTCCTAATGGGTACTTCCAGTCCCTGCCTCTATCTGCCAGTTTCTACCATGTCCCCACCTCCATGGTCCTGGGTAACTTTTTTATGAGAGTTTAGAAAAGTTACTTATCAAAACTACAACTTCCAGATTCACCAATCAAAATAGTCATATACAATGTCAGGTGGTGGGTTCTTGAGGGGTTTGTAAAACACACACACATACTGTAACCAAGCTCTGATTTATGAACACAGAAGCAAGAAAACATACAAAACATGTTTTAACCTCATTTCCCCTGACCACACCAAACACTGATCTGCTGCAACCACCTCTGTCCCTGAAACCTTTTTCATATTGAAAGGAACAGAGAAAAGAACAGGAAAGAGCAGAGGAAATATGCAAATAGGCAGATAAAGGAAATGGCAAGGGAAAATGAGAATGAGAGAGGAAAGAATAGAAGTGGCAGAATGAAGGATCATTTTGTTTAGTCTGCATTTTTACATGAACTGACCTAATTAGCTCTCCTTGGTCTAATATGCAGATTGGAACACAGTTATTATTCTGTTATACCCAGTTACAATTTTCAAAATGTTGTAATGCAGTTCTCAGCTCAGCAATGCTGCAAAGAAATGCATGCTTTAGGGAAAACAGCACACACAAATGTGATGAATCCAAAAATAAACTGCATTGAAAAAAATGAGTGTGTGAAATTCCATGCTTATGTGAAAACTGGATGGAACTGACCAACAAATTGATACATATTCAAATAAAATTAACTGGAAATAGTTTGCCAGTCTATAGCAAAGATAATTTGCAAGGCACAGAGCAATAAATAAATGTATTGTTGAAGACTTTCATGGCTGGAATCATTGGGTTGTTGTAGGTTTTTTTGGGCTATATGGCCAAGTTCTAGAGGCATTCTCTCCTGATGTTTCGCCTGCATCTATGGCAAACATCCTCAGAGGTCAACCTCACAACCTCTGAGGATGCTTGCCATAGATGAAGGCGAAACGTCAGGAGAGAATGCCTCTAGAACATGGCCATATAGCCTGAAAAAACCTACAACAACCCAATAAATAAATGAATTGGAATATGTAGATTCAAAGGAAATCCTTTATATGTATCTTCTCAGAGGCAGAGAAGTGTGTGAATTATCCAAAATTATCCAGTGGGATTCTGTGCTGTCGCGCGCTGGGCCTATAGCAATTGGCTTTTGAACAGGACATGCTCTTTGTGCCCAGCGGGAAACCGGAGTGCCTCAGCTGAGAGGCTCTAAGGATTTTCCTATACAAAAGTCTTTAGGAGCTTAAAAAGCTTAACAAAGTTCTTTATTATTGCTTAGGTCTTCAACAAACAATCAAATACTTTTTAGATCTTCAACAAGTCAAACAAATGCTTCTTTTCTTGCCCACAAAGGACAGGCAACTGGCTTCGTGAACTGTTTCTTTTCTCCCTGGGGCAATCTGTTTTCTAGGCTCTCCTGGTGTGGGCCCTACTCCCGGCTCCAATTGCTTCTGGTTTCCCAAGTAGACCTACCAGCCAAAGCTTTGTAGATTTTCCAGCTGGAGTCCTTTTGGAGATTTTCCACGAATGACGTGGAGCTGTTTCTTTAACCCCAACAAGGGTTGTGCTGTCAAACTGTTTTCCTTAGAAGCTTTAGGGCTGCCCCCCCCCCCCCCGGAAGTTGTGAGAAACGAAGCTTCTCTACAGGTGGGGAAAGCTCATGTCCTGTAACTGGGCTTCCAAAACTGTAAGGCTGCCTAAAGTCTTTCTTTTCCCTCCCAGAGGCCTGGGGAAAGGGGCGGAACCAAAAACTTAACAATGATTGATGGGTCATTGGCCCTATAATTGCAAACCAAAGGAAGCCACCTTATTGCAAAATGCATGGAACTTTGGAATACATGCAAACACTCAAAGAAAGAAAAAGAAGTTGGAGCTCCTGGTACAGCCGTACCAGCACAGATTCCATTACTAAGTTGGGATTTGAACCCCAGTCTACAGATTTGTAGTGCAGTCCTCAAACCACTATACTAGACTGATTCTATGGACATACAAACTTGGAGGCCTTTATACTATGTCAGAAACAGGATTTCTCTATAGCAACTACAAACTGGGCGAGACATTTTCCTTCCAGCAGCTGCTTGGTGGACCTCAGCAATCTATGTCAAGACACCTGAAGTTCAGTGGTTGATTCCCCCCCCCCCTTTTGTGTCTATTTTGGAGAGCTTTTAAGGCTCAGGGGTATTTGGAAATAAACTACTGCCTTTTTAGATGACTTTCAGAAAGATGGTCAACCCCTCAATTACTATAAAATGGTGGTGGTGGGGATCTGGAAGCTTTGCGGGGCTTCAGAGGTGTCTCATGGGCCATATTTGGGAGTCCCAAAGGCCATTTGTGGCTCACCCATGGTTTAGAGCAGTGGTTCTCAACCTGGGGTCCCCAGATGTTTTTGGCCTACAACTCCCAGAAATCCCAGCCAGTTTAGCAGCTGTTAGGATTTCTGGGAGTTGAAGGCCAAAAACATCTGGGGTCCCCAGGTTGAGAACCACTAGTTTAGAGTAAGATGCCTTCAATTGAGTCAAATCATGAAATAGGATCATTGGCTCAACTATCCGAATAATTTCAGCATTGACTGGCCCCAGTGATCTGGGATACTCCCCCAACCTTGCCTGAGCATTGAATCTGTGAGTCTTGGCATAGAAAACATGTTTTCTGCCATGGAGCTGCAGCTAGAATAGGTTTATAACTTCAGTTGAGAGAGCTGCCTCTTCCCAGCTTGCTAAGTTCATAAGCCAAGTACAGCATAATAAAGTTTATCATAAACTATTTGCAAATGAGTGTTGAATTATTTGGAATAAAAGCAGGATATATTTAGAGTGTGATATTTTGAATACCTAGCTGGACATCATTTCACTGAATTTAAGATGATTCACTTCTGAGAGTGGCTTTGCAGCATTGTAATGGACAAATCAGAATAGTTTTGAACTTAACCAACGGTTTTTCTTTTGAAAGTATATATATGCATACACACACACACACACACATACACACACACACACACACACACAGATAGATATGGGGGGGAGAGAGAGAGCACAAAAATCCATGCAATGATGTGCACTAATGCTGACTTTCCCTTCTGTTGTTGCTCTTTGTATCATGCTTGTTCTCTCTTTGTAGGCGATAAAACATAAACCTTAAATAACACATCTCATATGCAGAACCCTTGTTACTGGTGAGGGATCTTTGCCTTTGTGTTACAACTCAATCTGCAGCACAATGGGTATTTTGCATGTAGAAATTCCCAGGTTCCACCCCGGTATCTCAAGTTAAAGAATCTCAGGAGCGCCAAGCTCAAGAAAAGATAATGAGGCAGGCATGAGCCTGATATTGCTAAAGCCACTCAAAAGAACCCAGCAGGGTTTGCTAATACAATGACAGGCCATTCAGGGCTTTGCATGCTCTGTAGTCGCAGGTAAAAAGCAACAGCAACAGGTCTGGACCAAGAACAGAAACATATAAATAACAAAGCGAGGTATCTCCTATGGAGTAATGGAGATGAGCTAGCATGGGTATGTTATTGTGATTTCCACCTGAAAGCTGGAGAATGTTGTTCTGCTACACAGATATATCTGGCTGATGAGAATTCCTATGTCTAATGTAACTGTTAACAGACCAGCAAGGTCTGTTAACTATAGAATTCATGCAATTTGACACCACTTTTACTGCCATGGCATCTCTTCTTTGATCTACACACTTAGAGGAGGATGTCCAGCCAAAGATATTTTTGCTGTTCTTGCTTTTTTTAAACAATCTGGCCTGCATTATGTTGAGCACCAACAAATGAATTTATTCAACTTACACATTTGTAGCAGCTCCATATCCACGAGCCCTATTGGGTCACAATCATGGCACTATTTGCCACAATTGTAACTGCTTTCCTAACCCTTCCTTATTCAACAGCAGCTGCACTGAGAAAAGTGAGTCCATTCTGCTGGCATCTGGAGGCGGATGGATGATGATTCCACTCTCCTCCTTCCAATGAATGGGGCTGCAATGATCACAAGCAGGACCACCATCACAATCCTTTATCATTGTCTAGCTGGCTAGTAGGAGGGCAAGGAAATGCATTTTGAGGACACTTTTCTTTCAAGGTTTCCCTTTGAAATTAAGTCTAATCGTGTCCAACTCTGGGGGTGGTGCTCATCTCCATTTTTAAGCCGATGAGCCGGCATTGTCCATAGACACCTCCTAGATCATGTGGTCAGCGTGATTGCATGGAGCGTCGTTACCTTCCCATCAAAGCAGTACCTATTGATCTACTTACATTTGCATGTTTTCAAACTACTAGGTTGGCAGAAGCTGGAGCAGCAGGAGCTCACCCCGCTCCCCGGATTCAAACCGTCAACCTTTCAGTCAACAAGTTCTGTAACTCAGTGGTTTAACCCACTGCGCAACTGGGGACTCCCATCTCTATGCTACTGATGCCCAATAAAGTTGAGCCAGAAGATGCTACTTACCTACACAGCCAAGTAAATGGTAAATAGCTAGTGTAAAAATCTGGCTGTTGGTTTCAATCCCAATATTGTACATTGTTCATAATGGAATTAAAATGCTTGGAGACTTTGGAAACAGGATTGTCCATTTTAGACCATTTTTTTCAGCTAGGGGTCCTTGGTTCCTCAGAGGGTGTTGAATAGTACATGAAAGTCCTTGCAATGCCACATATATTTTGATAAATATTTAATGTAACTACACTTGTAGCTACAACTGAGGCTACTCTATATTGACAGGAGCCTATGAGCCTCCTAGGCAGCAAGCTCTCACATAGCAGGATTGTGGTCAGTATAGATTGAGCCAATGCATTATGCCCAAGTCTCCTATGCATGTAGGCAATCCCATTATCTTTGAGTTTGCTTCACAAGTAGACTATTTTATGGAGATAATTTTATTAAAATGTTTACAACAATACAGCCATTGGCATTCAGCTTTAATCAATAGCACAATTTATCGTCCTTCAAGGTGAACATTAAGGCAGGCTTCCCAATGGTCAATACTTACCCCAAAGGTCTATAAATCTTTACACTAGCTCAGCCGAGGTTGACAGCCGCTGATTTGAGATAAGTAAAAGTAAGAGCATGAAAGATTGCTTCTTTTTTGGAGGCGAAAGACTAACTATTTAATTACAATCCCTACAGCTATTCAAAGCCAATTTACAGCAGCCTTCTGGTAATAAAAATTAACACTGCGAGAACTTGTTGCTCTGAGGGACATCCTGAAATGAAGGGTCATTCGTTTCACATGGCACTCTGCTCTTGCCCTCCATCTAAATGCGAATCGTAAATATGGACATTAAGCAACACTAATAAAAAAGAGGCTGTAAACACAAAGTGGGGAGGAGGGGTAGGCGGCTTAAATGCTCACCGAACAATCTCTGGTGGCTTGTTTTGTGAGTGTCATTGTTGACTTAGCTCTCCTACAAAATTTGGGCAACTGCCCTTGGCCATCCCAGAAACAACAGGCATCACAGAGTGCATAAAGTTTTGCACAACTAAGGAAAGACACCATTGTTTTGGACAAGGCATTGGGTTGTAATCTACAATAAAGTACAGCTCCTTCTACGAGGGTTGAATGAAAAGTAATGCCTCCACCCTCATAACTCCTCATCAGATGGCAGTAGGAGCCCCCGGTGGCGCAGTGGATTAAACCCCTGTGCCGGCAGGACTGAAGACCCACAGGTCGCAGGTTCAAATCCGGGGAGAGGTGGATGAGTTCCCTCTATCAGCTCCAGTTCCTCATGCAGGGACATGAGAGAAGCCTCCCACAAGGATGATAAAAATATCAATTCATCCGGGCGTCCCCTAGGCAACATCCTTGCAGATGGCTAATTCACTCACACCAGAAGCGACTTGCAGTTTCTCAAGTCGCTCCTGACATGACAAAAAAAATCAGATGGCAATACTTGTATGCAGCAGGTACTGGCTTGTTCAGTACACTCTCCTCTAGTTCCATTTTGGCAGGGATCCTTAGCACTGAACGGTTGTATTGTTAAAGTACAAAGTATAGAACCCTGCACAGATGGTCAGTCTATGCGACTTAAGCAACATGCAGTCATTGAATTCTTGACAGCAGAAGGTGTCACCCCAAAGGAGATTCATCAGAGAATGCAAGCTGTTTATGGTGATTGTATTGATGTGAGTACTATGCGTCATTGGGTGAGTAAGTTTAAAGATGTTGAGGTGGGAACATCTGACTTGTGTGACAAACAAAGAGTTGGATGTCCTGTGATAGCAACCACAAGCAAAAGGTTGAAGGATTGAGTCAGGATGATTGTCGTATCACTCAGAGAGAAATTTCAAGCATAATTGGCATTTCACAAGAATGTGTGGGTCACATTATTGCTTTGCTTGGCTATTGGAAGATCTGTGCACAGTGGGTAGCCAGGATGCGGACACCTGAAATGAAAGCACACAGACTTGAAAATTCAGAGACTGTCCAGATTTAGCACCGTCGGACTTCCATCTGTTCCCAATAATGAAAGAAGATCTGCGGGGACATCATTATACTTCTGATGAAAATGTTGAGAGAACTGTGAGATGCTGGTTGTGGAAACAGAGTGTCGATTTCTTCCGTGGCGGTTTCAGAAAACTTGTTCGTTGTTGGCAGAAATGTATCCAATTGTCTGGTGATTATGTGGAAAAGTGAACAGTGGTAGTTAAAGGGCACATTCTCAGGACTATTTCTGTGTTTGATTTATTAAAATATTCCCATCCAAACTCAAGTAACGAAGGTGGAGGCATTGCTTTTCATTCAACCCTCATATGCCATGTAGATGAAAGGTCATGCTAGATTGGGAATTCTAGAGGGTATAGCTGACATAAATTTTATAGTCTGCTAATATATCTGATGCTCAAGAGGAATCAAAATGTGTGTGTGTGTGCGTAAGCAAGAGAGAGACAGAGAAAGGGGATATGAGTTCTGTGTGGTTCTGTACATTCTCTTGATTTGCAAGAAGATAATAATAGTAGAAAAGTGGGAGAAATCATGCAAATTGGATCAATTTGCATATTGGGTACCAGTTACAGAATGCAGCTTTTCTTAGCTCCGAAAGTGGATTGTACAACCATGATTTTGTTTTGCTTTATTTTAACAAAGAAGATTGCATAGAGCCTAAACAAAAGTTCAAAACATGCTGCAAGGAAAATGACTGCATGGCAACTACCAATTAATGCCCCACAGGCAACAGAAAATCTTATACACTCAGCTTTCCTTTGGCTGCAGGGTATTCCGTAATAATGCTATAATCTATACGTTCCAAGATACCTGAAGGTCATTACCTTAAAACCAGACACAAAATGAATTATGACTTTATTCCTATCTCTGCCACACTACATTTGTTATTATTATGTTTGATTTATACATCATCAGCGGTGTACGTGGCACTGAACCCAAACAAACCATCAAAAACTGCCTTGAGGATTTTAACATCTAAACTGGAAACCATGGGGTTCAGAAAGACAACAAAGGGTACTAAAGCAATACTGACAGGGAATGGGGTTATATACTTTTTGGGGGAGTCCAGCTCTCAAAACACACCAGTCAAAAATTGTTATCTAAAAAGGGAACATTTCCATAATTCAATCCTTCTACAAGACCTGCATCTTTTGAAACACATTCTTTCTTTTTCCAATATTCATGCAATGACTGCTGTTGCTTAAGTAGCCAAAACCACATTTCTGGCACACACAGGAAAGTCTGCATATTTAGGGGACATCCTCAGCTTTTTAGAAATTTCATTGATTTTTTAGGAAAAAAAAAACCTGAATGTAGGTGGAATACAGTCTTTTGTGAGTGAAAAATAGGAAGCTAGTGGGGAGCCAAGGAAAACTAAGAAAAGAGGATGGACTGGATTGACAGGACTCTACACCTATATTATGCTCCATGTTCCCAGTGGTGGCTTGAAGCTCTCACATTAGTGGGAATAATAATAATAATCATCATCATCATCATCATCTTTATTTATACCCTGCCACCATCTCCCCAAAGGAGACTCGGGGTGTCTTACACGAGGCCAAGCCCAGTAGTGCAATTACAATAACATAACAACAACATGACACAAATCATGAAATAACATCACAATAGAATAAATAAAGCCACATGTACAGGTAATAATAAAATGCAGGATGAGATAGAAACAGGTATATTTGTAAGGGAGAAACTCATGAGTGACGGAGTAGTGGAGACAGGCCTTCATAATGGTTGAAGGCAGTGCAAAAATGAGGACAACCATTTTGGGAGGAGTGACAGAGGGAGATATAAGATCACTCTCCAAAAGTGCAACGGAAGATCCAAGTTTTTAGGTTCTTCTTAAACGTTTCTAGGGTGAGGGCTTGCCTAATCTCAACGGGCAATGAATTACAGAGTTGGGGGGCCACAGAGGAGAAGGCTCTCTCCCTCGTACCCGTCAGTCAGGCCTGTGATAAAGTGAAGGGCGAAAGGAGAGCCCCTCCCAAAGAATGAAGAGGTTGGGCAGGTTTGTGGAAGGAGATGCGGTCACGAAGGTAGGCGGGTCCCAAACCACTGTATGTTTTACTTTGAACATTGAAGGATTTATTAAAGTTGCTGAAATGTATGCCTAAAGCAGGAATAGATCCCTTAAAGTTTAGACTAGAGCCCCTTCTACACTGCCATATAAAATCCAAATTGAACTGGTTATTCCAGTTCAAATCAGATAATGTGGATTATCTTCTTTAATAATCTGGATTATATCGCAGTGTAGAAGAGGCTGATAACTGAGGGAATATTCAGCACAACATTTTACATGAAGTCACTAAGTTGCCACTGACAGTACTAGTTAAACTCTGAAATATACATCAAGATCCACTTGCTTTCATAGAATTGCTTTCATAGAATTGCAAACTTGAAAGACCCTAATAGTCATCCAGTCCTATGCAGTCCTGTGTTGTGTGATGAGTGTCTTCAAGTCATTTCTGATTTATAGCAACTCCTGGCAAGATTTACTCTCATCTGAATATGGGAGAATGTCACTTGCCTAGGGAGCATCATGTGCAAGCCCCCACCCCCCACCCCTCACAATTCTAAAACCGTTCATAGATGAAGTATCATGGAGCCCATCCTATGACACAGATAGACTTCTTGCTGTCATTCATCAGTGAACTGTGTCAGACGTGTGGAAAAATAAGGGGAGCAGAAGTCGGGGCGGGGGGGGGGGATAATCATTTGAGATCCTGATGTGCCTGAAAATGGGAGAAAGTGCTTAAAAACATGTGAAATGGGATTTGTCATTTTCACTTGTCTTGATCATTTCATTGATGTGGAGAAATGGGCATTCTTAAGAACAGTGTCTTGGGTCTCCTCTGGGGTAGCATGATTAAGGAGAGAAGTAAAGTATCCTAGAAGTGGTGTCTGTCTTAAGAATGGTGTCGATGGTTGAGGTGGGAGGAAGTAATTCTGTGTGAATGATACATTCTCCTTCTTCTTTAAAGATGGAATCCCACACAAAGAAGGCCATTCTACATGGAAGAAGACCATTTCCCTCACTTTCCCAAGCTCCATCTGATGACCATCATGGATAAATATGTGAGGGGAAGTCATAGGAAGGAGGGAGCAAGCTTGTTTTCTGCTGCTTTGGAAAAAGGGTGCGGAATGATGGTTTCAAACTACAGGAAAGGAGATTCCACCTTAACATGAAGAAGAACTTCCTGACTGTGAGAGCTGTTCAGCAGTGGAACTTTCTGCCTCAGAGTGTGGTGGAGGCTCCTGTCAGGAGTGCTTTGAATGTGATTTTCCTGCTTCTTGACAGGGGGTTGGTTTGGATGGCTCACAAGGTCTCTTCCAACTCAATGATTCTATGATCCTAAGACCTAAGAGGGTTTCCGTGGCTGAGTGGGGATTTGAGTCCTAGTCCAACACTCAAACCATGCTGGTTCTCACCATGCCCAACTAAAAGATTCTCAGTGACACCTCTGTTCAAAGACCTCCAAAAGACCTCCAAAACACAAGAGGTTGAATCTTGCTTTGATCTCTTGGGAAGACAAGCGGACAAACGTCAGTGTGCTGGAAGAAGCAAAGACCACCAGCATTGATATGATGGTGCTCCGACATCAACTCCGCTGGACCGGCCATGTTGTCCGGATGCCCAAAGCAGTTGCTCTACTCCAAACTCAAGAAGGGAAAACAGAATGGTTATGGGTAGGAAAAGAGATTTAAAGATGGTCTTAAAAACTCTGGCATAGACACTGAGAACTGGGAAGCCCTGGCCCTTGAGTGCTCCAGCTGGAGGTCAGCTGTGATCAGCAGTGCTGTAAAATTTGAAGAGGCATGAATGGAGGGTGAAAGAGAGAAACGTGCCAAGAGGATGCTAGAATTAATATATAAAGGCTGTGTATCAGTATAATTTACTTGTGTTCACTGGTCACTGCAAGAACAAACAAAGAAAGCAGGGATTGTTATAGTTTCCTGTAGAAGAAACATGGAATTAAAATGAAACGGAACAGGAGCTGTAAAGCATACAAAATAAAACAGATAATGAATAGTCAAAGAGTGAGAGCCAGGGTGGTTTATAATGTTCCCTTAACCCCTATCAACATTTGTAGAGCAAAAAGAGTTTCATTATGAGTCTCCTTTTTGACCTTATCGGTGAGGGATAACATATTTTTAACATCCTCCCTAGCCTTAGGCATTCCATCTAAACTTCTATGGAAACGTGTGTCTAGGAAAAGCCAGCAATCAGACATATAATGGATAAGAACCCTTACCTCCCGAAGGCCATAAATATCAACAGAGGTCTTTGCATAACCTCCCTCCAGATAAGCAGGTGCCATTGACTGAGAGCGGAGAGTAACAAATGTTCCCCTCGAAGGGAAACCGGTCAGTTCAAATGGATAGGTTGCAATAACACAGCCTGATTGTGAGAGGTAATGCTGTTGAGAGAATCTCATATTATTGATATGGTTTTGCTCTTTCTGGGCAGCTGGTTCTTTAATCCTCTATTTAATTTGCCTCTTTGCAATAAGGAACTTGGCATCTTTCAATGTATCAAAGGGTACTGCTGTATTAAGGAAACTGTATGCCACATACTAGAGCAGCTCTTACACAAAGGCTGGCTCTAAATTGTAAAATTAATGCAATTTGATATTTCTTTAACTGCCATTGCTCAATGCTATGGAATCATGGGATTAGTAGTTTGTTGAGGCATTGGCACTCTTTGGTCGAGAAGGCCTTTGTAAAATTATCTATATAAATAAAAACGTAATGTTCGTTTGTGGGATTAACATATCTCAAAAACCACTGGACGAATTGACACCAAATTTGGACACAATACACCTATCAGCCCAATGAGTGACCGTCACTCATAAAAACACTGAAAAACACAGCGGAAGAGACTTTAAAACCAAAAACAAAAATTACATTACAACACATACACAAAACTATATATATATATATATATATATATAGAGAGAGAGAGAGAGAGAGAGAGAGAGAAACACACACACACATACACACAAACAAACAAATGTATACAAATACACACACACATACACACACAAATCACATATACACAGACTGGGCCACATCGATGCGTGACGGGACAGCTAGTACCAGAATATAAACCATGGCTGGCAAGGCAGTGTCAAACTGCATTAATTCTGCGGTGCAGATGCACCCTATGTCAGAATATGTCAGTCTGAGGCTTCATCTACACTGCCTTATATTCCAGGGTCTGATCCAAGATTGTCTTCTTATTCCAGATTATCTGACAATGTAGATTCATATGATCCAGTTCAAAGCAGAAAATCTGAGATCAGATTCTGGGATATAGAGCAATGTAGATCCATCTTGAGTAGCATTCAGGCCCCTTCTACACTGCCATAAAAATCCAGATTTTGTGTTTCAAACTGGATTTTATGGTGGTGTATGTAGACTCATATAATCCAGTTCAAAGCAGAAAATATGGAATCAGATTCTGGGATATAGGACAATGTAGATCCATTTTGAATAACATTCAGACCCCTTCTACACTGCCTTATAAAATCCAGATTATATGTATTGAACTGGATTATATGGCAGTGTATGTAGACTCATAATATATGGCAGTGTACGTAGACTCATATAATCCAGTTCTTTGATAATCTGGATTATATGGCAGTGTAGAAGGCACCTCAGATCATTCCAAAAGACCTGGAATTTCAGAATTTGTGAATGCCCTCCTCTGATATGTGACAAATTTATATTGAAAGATGAAGAAAAGACCGAGCACACTTCCTTGCCCTAGCCCTCTTCCAACTCTATGATTCTATGCTTCTAATTAAAGAGGAAGTGTCTCCATGAATAAATGTCTCATTGTGAATTCTCTTTGTAAATGTATAACATATGTAGCTAAGACCTGGGGCTGGATCCACATTGCCATATAATCCCATATCTGATCCCAGATTATCTGCTATGAACTGGATTTTGAGTCTACACTGCCATATAATCCAGTTCAAAGTAGGTAGCTGGATTCAGAAACTGGATTATATGGCATTGTAGATGGGCCCTGAGTCAGATATTGCTCACATTCTGGTAGCTCTGGCAACTCTTATAACTTGCTTCACTGGTTTTCTTCTCTGGATTGCCATACGGCTCTGCTTTTGGAACTGCCCTTTCCTGGATACCTGCTCTCTACCTTGACTTTGCGTCCAGAGCCTGCTCATAAGTGGTCCTTCCTGGATCAAGACATATTGAACCTAAAACTCATCTAGCTCAGTACTGTGTGCTCTCTCTACTCTTACTTCCTTTGATCTCTAGGGTCTTTGCTTCACCAGATACCTGACCCTTTAAGATACCTGACCCTCTGGATGTGAGGAATTGAACCTTGGATCTTCTACTAGCAAGAATGAGGTCTACTGAACTTTAGCTCCTTTGCAGCATAAGAAAGAGGGTATACTGTTTTAGGCCCCTTCTACACTGTCATGTAATCAAGGTTATCAAAGCAGATAATGCTCATTATGTGCTTTGAACTGGATTATATGAGTCTACACTGCCATATACTGTATATACTCGAGTATAAGCCTAGTTTTTCATCCCTTTTCCTAGGCTGAAAAAGTCTGCTTATACTCGAGTCAAGGTTATTTATTATTTTATTGTGTTGTTGTTGTTGTTGTTACTATTATTATTATTTTACATTTATTTTTACTCTATTATTTCTACATTTATCATTTTACTTTATTATTATTACTACATTTATTATTTTACTTTGTTATTATTATTATTATTATTATTATTACATTTATTATTTTACTCTATATTATTACTGTTATCATTATGTTTCCATTATTTTACTCTATTATTATTATTATTATTATTATTATTATTATTATTATTACATGTCTTATTTCCTCTATTATTCTTGGAAGGATACTTAAGCACATTTACATTGAAGAAGGTTAGAATAATGGTTTAATCAGAGTTGGGCAGTCTTACCTTACATTTCAGTTTTATGTAAATATTCAAAAACATTTAACCTCCTGATGCCTCTATTAATGTAATTTTATTGGTATCTATTTTTATTTTAAAATTTACCCATAGCTGCTGCATTTCCCACCATTGGCTTATAGTCAATCAGTTTTCCCAGTTTTTTGTTTTGTGTGTGTGTGTGTGTGGTAATATTGGGTTCCTCGACTTATATTCAGGTCGGCTTATACTCGAGTATATATGGTAATCAAGTTCAATGCAGAATTGTATATGGCAGCATAGATGGGGCCTCAGTCTCATTTCTTTTCCACTCCATTATGTCTGGCCATAGCCTAGCTTTCTGCAGTTACTGGGAAATGTACCAGAACTCGAAAAAGTTACTTTTTGGAGTCAAAGTGTCAAAATCTCCCAGCCAACATGGCCAATTCTGACAGTTGCAGCCCTAAAAGCAATGCTTCCAAGCTGTGGGATGGATGCTGTCAACATCTCACAGCCACTGTGGCCATTACTGACAGTTGCAGCTTAACAAGTAATGTTTCCCTGCTAGACTGACAAAAACAATAAATTGGTATTGTTATAGGATGGATAAAAGCTGATGCTATTTTAAGCTAGATCTGGAGAGTAAGTCAGAAGTACAGTATATCCAAATGATGCCTCTTATGCCCATCCACTTGAGAAATATTTACACATCTGAGTAAAGATGGGGAGCGAGATTAGCTTTCCAGAGCACAAGGCATTTGATATTCACTACTTATCCCAAATTCTTCTCCGCTGTGCCTGCTAATCATGGCTCCTCACTTGGCTGGTGGCAGACAATGCTTTACATTCCCCTTCTCTCCCACTATTGCCAGAGCACAGTCATTCATTCAGTTCATTAAATTGGCTGTAGCAGAATTTTTCCACCAAATTTCAGACCTTTCCAATGTCACTTTTGAATATTGCACTTTTGGAGATGCAAGCTGTCGATTTTAGCAGGGAGAATATTCTGTCATATGTCAAGGACACTTATTGAGAGACATATCCTTGAAGCATGCCATGTGGAGTACACTGTTGCTCACAATGGTTTATTCTCTGAAAAATCATGATCTTTAGCACTCGGTGGCATGAATTCACTCATCACTGGTTAAAGTAATAGCCATATGAAAAAGAGGATATGCAGGACAACTTTTCACACATATAGAAAAAAAGAGTCTTATTGTACACAACCATTCTCACTTCTTTTAAATATTGCTTTGAAATATTAAATATCTACCTACTAGGATGTCAAAACCATCTAAATGTGGATTGAAAGGCTCCCTTAATGAAATACCCTATTTGTTAGTGACTACATACAGATGACTATGGGCCCTTCAGGAACAGACATATAACCCAGAATATCAAGGCAGATAATCCACAATATCTGCTTTGAAGTGAATTTTCTGAGTCCACACTGCCATAAAAGCTAGTTCAAAGTGGATTTTATATAGTTGGGTGGAAGGGGCCTATTTGAAAATGCCATATCATCTCCAAGGTTGCAGTTTGAAATTCTACATCAGGGGTCCTCAAACTAAAGCCCGGGGGGTGGATATGGCCCCCCAAGGTCTTTTACCAGGCCCTCGCTCAGGGTCAACCTAAGTCTGAAATGACTTGAAAGCGCACAACAACAACAATCCTATCTCATCAGTCAAAAGCGGGCCCACAATTCCCATTGAAATACTAATAAGTTTATCTTTGTTAAAATTGTTCTTCATTTTAATTAGTGTACTGTTTTTAAGTGTTTTCTTTTTTGCACTAAAAATAGGATATGTGCAGTGTGCATAGGAATTCATTCATTTTTTTCCAAATTATAATCCGGCCCTCCAACAGTTTGAAGGACTGTGACCTGGCCCTCTGTTTAAAAAGTTTGTGGACCCCTGCTCTACATGGTTGGGAGTTGTCTTTCTATTTATCTTTTTTTTTCTTTGCAGCACTTTGGAGACATTATGGTGACACGGTAACAGCTCTATAGGGATAGAAACAATATTTTAAAGTTTTGGAAAATGTGAATCCCCATAACCATTTGGGAATTGGGATTCATAACCTTTTTTGAAAACCACTGGTCACAGGAAAATCATGTTGTTAGAAGTCACAACCTTTTGAAAAATTATGTTCACCAGCATTTATGCAAGGCAACTACTGTAGGTCTCTCAGCTGTTAAACGAATGTATCTAAGTATGTCTTTGAACTGTTAGAGACAAAGACATGCCAATGCACAAAAACACATATATATTCAGCAGAGTTTCAGAAGTGTTCCTTTAGCTGCCCAAAAACATCTGCTCTCCCTTAAAATATATTTGCGTTTAAATCATGCTCTCAAGAGACAAAATAAACAGCCTTCTTCAAAAGTAACAGAGTTAGTTTACTCACAAAACTTCATGTATACAGAATACCAGGCACTTTGTTTATGAATCCATTTACAATAGGATTTTAAGTAGTTTCTTTGTGTAGGTAACACAGGGCATCTTCCTTAGAAACAATAGTCCAAGCATGTATGTTCTTATATTGAAGTCTAAACTGAACTGTTTCTGCAGTCTAATGCAAACATACATGCTGACTTCTAACAGCATATGGATGGCTTCTACTCTCTCTCTAAGAGTCTAGTGGTTTCTACTCTCTCTAAGAGTCTAATAGCTCCTACTAACTAAAATGGAGTCTTAGTTCTGAACATGCTTAGTTCTGATGACATGGTCTGTAGCAAGTCTTACAACAAAGAGATTAGGTAAAATTGCAAACCAATTCACACATACAATACAGTAAACAATTATATAGATAACAAACAACTAGTACAGGCATGGGAAGGTTGCTATTTCGAACAGAAAGTATTTGAAAAATGGTTGTAAAATAATAGTTTGAGTGACAGGAAATGTATCCCTCAGAAAATCCACACTTTCAAAAGTTGAAAACAGTTTTTTTCTGTGCATAAAATAATATTTTTTATATAAACGTTCTCCCAATAAATATTTTTGAGTAATATTTCTGCATATTAATATTCTCTACATAGAAAAACCAGTTTCCTGCACAGGACATATTGCAATTCATGTCTTATCCCATACAAACTTTGCATAATGCATCTTCTACACAGGAAACTAGTTGGTTTTTTTTCCAACAGAGAAAACAATATATTTTAGCATATATATTTTAGCATCGCAATATTGTTTATAAACAGAAAAAACTGCACACTGCAAAGCAAGGTGAGCCTAGTGTTCCTATGAACAACATATGTGCTAAATTGTGCAAAAGCAGATTTGCTGAAAATTTGCAAATGAGACCCATTAATTCAACCCCATTCACATTTCCGGATAAGGAAGTTACCGTTATTTCTATTTTCAAGGTAAATCGGATTCCAGCATAAAAGAAGATTTTCCTGATCAAATACCATGTTGTTTTGCACTACATAATGTCTTAATTTATGGCTACCTATGTGGAGCTCTCAGGATGTCTGTAAGTCTAGAAGGCATCTGGGTAAATCACCCTTTATGATTTAATGACAAGAAGGTTGAGTCCCCCTCCTTCTTTTCCTCAACTTCAAAGTCCTTTGAAGTTCCCCACTGTGACTACTCAAACAAGATATTTCTTTGCTTTGCATCTCTTTTCAGCCAAGAAATATTTATGCTCATTTCTTTTATTGAAATCCATCTGCTGCTTGTTGTATTAGAACAGACTGATTGACAGCTCTGTTCCTCTTGAATCCTGTAGCTCTTCTATTCTCCTAACAATAAGGATCAGGTTTGCTTTCTTTCGATGTCTTTCTCCAATCTTTGGCTCTCAAATCTTCAGTCACATCAGACAGAAATTTCAATCTGAAAGATAATCCTGCCTTGACACCACCAACTGCCATATATAATCTCGGGGGGTCTCTGTCCCCTTCTGTCCAGACAGCTTTAACTCTGTGTACATAACTTACTAATTTCCCCATTCCTTCTACCCAATGTAATTCTAGGGGTTCCCAATATGCCACCATGGTGGGGAATCTCCTCTGAGCTTCACCAAACCTGTAGCTCAATAAATGAACATCCTGATGACTGTTTTATTAGTTACCCATTGATTTCTTTCATGAATAGAGATAAGCTTGATACACCTTATATTCATATTCATCTTGGATCCAATACCTGAACTTGAAGGCTAGGAAAACTCATGTATGTACATGTATGCATTATATATCTGATAAGGCATGACATCAGGTTGCAGATTTTATTCTGATCTGCTGAATGTTTACAGTTATATTACTTTTTTTTTTTAAAAAAGTGTTTTTTAAAGAAGCTAATCATGGTACTGAAGCTGATTCCAAAAACTAAGTTCACCTTGAATAGAGCTTTGAAATGTTATAGTAAAACCCATAACATATTTTCCACCTGAATAATGTAGAAACTATAAACCCAGTAGTCTTTTGAGGTAGATTATGCAGGATTGTCTATGTGATGGCCTACAGTTTTCCTTGAACTCCATGAATGAGTGGAGATTTGAAGATGCATCTCTCTGACTTTAGTTCACCACACTAACCATCAAACAACACTGATTTATCTTCTCTAACTAATCCTCTCCCTGGACAACCATAAAAGAGTTCCAACTAAACTTAGGACATTTTCCCATCAGCGTTATAGAATGGAGGCTATAGTCTGATCTGCTCCTACAGAATTCTGGGAAATGTAGTTCAGGTAGGCTGGGGCCCTCTCTAGCTGAGAATTCTAAAGGCTCCACCTCAACTATATTTCTCAAAATTCTGCAGGAGCAACTCCAATGACTGGCAGACAATAGCCTTCATTCCATAGCACTGGTGGGAACAAGTTTTTCTTAGGGAATCTTAAGTTCAGTTGACCAAAGGCATGCTTGGTTTCTTCATGGTCTCTTTGTCCTCCTCTTGGCACCAAAAACAATGCAATAGAACAAACATTATTTGAACCAAGGGATATTCTTATTCCACCATTCAGTGGGGCCATTGTCTCATAATTTGAAAAGTGGTTGAACTGTTTCATTTCAGAAATTTATCCTTCATATAATTGTACAACTTAGTTATGTCTGAGATATTGCCAACAAACTCCAAATAGTTAATTACAAGTAGCTAGTTACGGATGTGAGAGCTGGACCAAAGGGAAGGCTGAGTGAAAGAAGATAGATGCTTTTGAACTGTGGTGTTGGAGGAAAGATCTTCTCGCCTTGGACCGCGAGAAGATCCAACCAGTCCATACTTCAGGAAATACAGCCCGACTGCTCATTGGAGGGAAGGATAGTAGAGGCAAAGATGAAGTCCTTTGGCCACATCATGAGAAGAAAGGAAAGCTTAGAGAAGACAATGATGCTGGGGAAAATGGAAGGAAAAAGGAAGAGGGGCCGACCAAGGGCAAGATGGATGGATGGCATCCTTGAAGTGACTGGATTGACCTTGAAGGAGCTCGGGGTGGTGACAGCCGACAGGCGTGGGCTCGTCCATGAGGTCATGAAGAGTCGGAAACGACTGAACGAATTAACAACAACAACAACAACAACAACAACAACAACAACAACGAAGTTACTTCCAAATTGTGCTACAAAATATTGAAAAGATGAATAATTCTGACTGACTCTCAGACACACTGACATGATCTGTTCTGTCGCGCAATGGGCCTGTAAATAATTGTCTTTAGAACAGGATGTGCAACCTTTGCCCAGCGGGAAGCCAGGGGGCCTAAAGAGAAGTTCTCAGAGGTTTCCACACAAACAGTCTTTAGATGGCTTGAGAAGTACAACAAAATCTTTTATTAATGAACAAACAGAAACTTCTCTTGTCTTCAGTAAAGTTAAGCAAATGATTCCAAGCTTTTAGGCAACTGGTGAATTCCTAATCTTGCCCACGAAGGACAGGCAACTGTCTTCAATAACTTCTTCTTTAAAGGAAAATCCCCCTTTTAACTTCTCCCAGGCTGGCTGTAATCTAACCCTTACTGATGTGGGCTCCGCTACCGGTCAAACTGCGTCTTGAACGCCAAGTGGACCTACCAGCAAGGCAGTAGATGTTCTCCAGCTGGAGTTCTTTGGTCTTTAGGGCTGTTTTCCTGGAAATTCTTAAAGATTGAAGCTTTTGTACAGGGGAAGCTTGCACACATCCTATACATAAGTTTACCTTGCTGAGACTAACTAAAAATGGCTCCCTTCCCTTCCCAATTGCCCTGAACAAGGGGTAGGACCAAAACTTAACGATGATGGACAGGTGACTTGCCCTATGACTGCAACCAAAAGAAGCCACTTATCTGCAGAGTCCCTGAAACCTAGGACTGCAATCAAACATTTAATACAAAGCAAATAAAGTTGGAGCTCCTGGTACAGCTGTACCAGAAGATGATCCATTCCTTATTTGGGGATATTGAATTGGTATCACTGATGAAAAGCAACAGGGCTGATAGATTTGGTGCTATTGTTAGTCGTAATCAGAGTAAACCCATTGAATTAATAAGATACACCTGTTTAGACTCATGTTTCAACAATTGACCCAATGGGTCCAATGTAGCATGAATTAACTAAGAGGATCCAGTTCTTTGAATACTTCAATTATTCTAATTCCAGGTTCCAGGGCAAGCTGCCCTCTCAATTCCCAGCTCTATTTCTCCCAATCAAAAGCCATTCTTTCTTTCTTTCTTTTTTTTAAGCCTTTGCAAAAGTGACTCTACACTTTCCTAAGTAGCACACAGAGCTGGTTGCAATAGACAGAGACATGAAAACACGCTTATTAATGGAAATGTGAGCAAAAGAATAAAGCTTGTTACAGTATGGCATTTCTGACCCACTTGTTAACACTCCCCTCCCCAGCATTTATCTATCTGCACAAAGATAATGTCCCATGCAGAAATTCAAGAGCGGCAAAAGCAGCTCATGTGGGCAAGCCTTCTTTGAATGAGCCTCTTTAACTTCTAAGCAAACTAATTGAATCAGTGCTGATTTCCCTTTCTCTCTTTTTTGCCTAAGTGTGGGTTAGAGAGTGGAAGGATTAAGCAAAGAGGCAGCTCAGAGAGCTGGTATTATGTTTTTCAGTCTGTAGTGCATCAGGGAAGGGAAATGAAAAGACACAGCAAAGGGCAATGTCAATTCAGCATTCAGAAAACAAATGAGATTGAGCTTTGACCTCTGGGGAAAGATCTAGGCAGCCTTCCTCTTGATCCCACTATATAGCAGATCTATGGCATGCAGACAGGAGCTTTACTGCAGGAGCAAAGGAAGGCCAGGCCTTTATTAGATGAGATCTTACTTCACAAAAGGGACTGGAGTCCAAAGAGCAAGAGATTGCTAAGCAAGAAAGGCTTGCTCTCTAAGTATGGCTGGCCTAATTAAACTCAATGGGCCAGGAACCGAGGCTACATGAGCAAAAGACAACACATGGGCAGAAAAAAGTATGGCTGTCAGGATATGTGGGAAAATTTTGAGATGATTTATGAAGGCTGTTTTCTCCCATGCATTCATACATATCCATGTTGGAAAATGGCCAACAACAATGGGGGGTGGGAGCACAGTTTGATTTAGCCAATTGCACAACACTGAGCAAAGGAGAGTTGCACAAAATATGGCTGTGTGCTGGTACAGCTGTACCAGAAGCTCCCACTTTATTTGCCTTGTATTAAGTGTTTGCTTGCAGCCCAAGGCTTGGGATTCTGCAGAAGGGTGGCTTCCTGTTAAAGTTTGCAGTTATAGGGCAGGCCCCCTGTCCATCATCGTTAAGTTTGGTTCCACCCCCTGTTCAAGACAATTGAGAAGGGAAGGGAGCCATTTTCAGTCAGTCTCAGCAAGGAAAGTTAATGTACAGGATGTGTACAGATTTCTCCTGTACAAAGGCTTCAACCCTTAAGACTTCCCGGGGGAGAACAGTCTTAAGAGCAAAAAGATTCCCAAAGGTTCCCAGGGAAACAGCCTTAAAGCTCTGAGGAATTTCGGAGGGAAAAACAGCTTTGAATATCCAAGAACTCTAGCTGAAGTGACTACAGGCCTACTGGTAGGTCCACCCGGTGCTTTGAGACGCAGTTCAACCCGGTAGTGGAGCCCACATCAATTAGGTTTAGGTTCACAGTCAGCCTGGGAGAAGTTTGGAAAGGGATTTTCTTCTAGAGTAAAGTAACAGTTAGAAACCACCAGTTGTACAAAGCCTGGAAGCATTTGTTTAATCTTTTGAAGACAAAGAAAGTTTCTGTTGATTGTTCACCAATAAAAGACTTTGTTATATTTCTCAAGTCCTCTAAAGACTGTTTATGGTGAAAATCCTAACGAATTTCTCTTCGGGCCCCCTGGCTTCCCGCTGGGCTAAAGTTACACGTCCTGTTTTAAAAGCAATTCATTTCAAGCCCAGCGCGTGACAGAACAGGCTGTGCTGGCTAAAAACAATGAAAACTGCAGTCCAGAACATCTAAAAGATTCACTATTCTAAATCTTTTCCAAGCATTTTCTATAACATGTATAACGAAATTAAAAGAATATCGAGGCAGGGTGGACACACAACGATCACACCTCTGCCCCCTGTATAATACAAATTAGAGGTTTGACCACAGGATAAATGTGAAAGTGACCGAATGTTCTTGGTATTATTAGCCGCCACCACCTCAGAATTACTGGCCTGAGGAACCAAAAGGGTGTGAATGTATTTAGGTAAAGGGTGTTTGAGCCCTTGGTCTTCTATGGCTTCCTCCCTAGCTGACTGGACTTTAAAATGAGTTGAGAGAATGAGTTCTGAGGGAAACGAATGGATTGAGGCATACACCAGTTAAAAGTAAACTAAGAAAGAGTTTATTTAAACTTGGTATGAACAACAACTCGATGGAAATGAGTGGTACAGAATCTTGATGCAGTTACGTAAACTTGGTTACTTAAAACAAACAGTTCCCCTGACAGGAAAGCTTTAACCACTGTGAGGCTTCTTTAGCAAACTGTTCTATCTTTAGACACAGTTACACTGGAGCACAGATCCCTATCTGTCTCCACCAAGGGTAGTAGGCTCCAGAGACAAATCTTCCTTTTACTGGCTCTCACAGCACAGTAAATTACCAGCCTTTGTCTCAACCTATTTCCCTAACCTAAAGGCTCACTAAAAGCTCTTCTTCTCCTGTCAGATCCCTGCTGTATCTTCCTCTCTAAAAATCCACAACCTTCTCTGTCTCTATCTAAGATCCTTCTCCCCTTTCTGTCAAAACAGGCAGCTTATATTCCCTCTCTAAGCTGACTCCTCCCCCCTGGCTATACCCAATCAGGAGTCAGCTTGACTCCTTCTCCTGCTCTGCTTGACTACCAAGATGCCAGCCACTGCCAATGCAGGCTTCGGCCTAGCCGACTGAAAGGTAGATCGATTACAACATGCTTTCGTAAAGCAGTTCTCCTATATAGGCATGTGTGAGAAATACACAGATTTATACAGTTCTGAATCTCTTGAATGCAAATAAGCAGTCAGAAAGTTATGCTTCTATAGACCTACATATTTGATTCACCGATAGGCTGAGAAAGGTGGTATACAAGTATAGTAAATAAATAAATAATAGTAAATATGTGCACAAATGAAAATGGGAAAGCAAAGAATGAACTGGGCCAAGATTAGAAAAAAAGTTGAATGACATAAAGCACTGCTACACAACATGTGTTTCCAAGTAAAGCTTGGGTCATAGAATCAAAGAATTGGAAGAGACCTCATGGGCCATCCAGTCCAACACCCTGCCAAGAAGCAGGAATATTGCATTCCAATCACCCCTGACAGATGGCCATCCAGTCTCTGTTTAAAAGCTTCCAAAGAATGAGCCTCCACCACACTCCGGGGCAGAGGGTTCCACTGCTGAACGGCTCTCACAATCAAGAAGTTCTTCCTCATGTTCAGATGGAATCTCCTTTCTTGTAGTTTGATGCCATTGTTCCTTGTCCTTTAGATACTCTAAAGGCAGCATATCTGCCCAGGTCTTGGAAGTCCACAAGGGTTAGCCCTGGATAGGAGACTCACCAATGAATGCTAGATGCTGTAGGCTATATTTCAGAAGAAGACAGTGGTGTAATCATCTCCATGTATTCCTTGCCTAATATTTATTTATTTATTTATTTACTACATTTATATCCCACTCTTCTCACCCCAACAGAGTGGCCTCACACAAAGGCAGAAATTTGATGCTGTACACATACATAAATACAATAAAAATAACATATGTATTAAAAGAAAAAACAACAAAACATTAAAAATAATTATTAAAATCACGTTATCCAGAGTCAAATCCAAGACCATTCCACTAGTCATTTCACTATTCCATATACTCATATTGCACTAGCGTGCTAGCCCAAAGCTTGGTCCCATAACCAGGCTTTTACTTTATTCCTGAAGAATAGGAGGGAGGGGACTACTCTAATTTTGCTGAGGAGGAAGTTCCAAAGCTGATGAACCACCACTGAGAAGGTCCTGTCTCTCATCCCCACTAATCACATCTGTGAAGAAGGTGGGACTGAGACCAGGGCATCCCCAGAAATTCATGGGTTCTCCATAAGTTGACAGACACATTGCTTACCAATTCTGACTTTTGGGAGTCCTACAACCTTGAAAACATGTTTTTGTCTTTTTGGCAGGCAATTCCTGAGGATTTTGGGACACAGAACCACTGAGAGTCTGGAAGTGGCAAAACAGGAGACTAGAGGGAGCCTGCCTCTAGTTGGGCATGTGAATTGGGCAAATACATCTTCCTTTGGTGGTGGCCACAGTTGCTTCTGTTCTTGTGTTTACAAAAAGAAGTATTGGCTACTGCTCTGCATGAGTCAAACAACAAAAATACTCCTGGAACGGGCTGATCAATAAGGTGTCCTAGCCAACATGGATGACTTCTAAAATGTTCACAAACACCATTTGGTCAAAGAGTGTGTGCAATCATGTGTACAAGGGATCTCTAAAAGAGGAAAGAAGCACCAAAATATGTAGAAGAAGAGGAGGAGGAGGAGGAGGAATTTTCTGGAGCTAGAAGGGGAAAAAAATCACTCACAGTCCAAAACCAGAATGAGCCAAAATTAACAAAATGAAGTTCAACAGTGACAAATGCAAGATACTCCACTTTGGCAGGAAAAACGAAATGTAACGATACAGAATGGGGGACAATGCCTGGCTTGAGAGCAGTACGTGTGAAAAAGATCTTGGAGTCCTCGTGGACAACAAGTTAAACATGAGCCAACAATGTATTGTGGCAGCAAAAAAAGCCAATGGTATTTTGGCCTGCATCAATAGAAGCCTAGTGTCTAGACCTAGGGAAGTAATGCTACCCCTCTATTCTGCTTTGGTTAGACCACACCTGGAATATTGTGTCCAATTCTGGGTACCACAATTCAAGAGAGATATTGACAAGCTGGAATGTGTCCAGAGGAGGGCGACTAAAATGATCAAGGGTCTGGAGAACAAGCCCTATGAGGAGCGGCTTAAGGAGCTGGGCATGATTAGCCTGAAGAAGAGAAGGCTGAGAGGAGATATGATAGCCATGTATAAATATGTGAGAGGAAGCCACAGGGAGGAGGGAGCAAGCTTGTTTTCTGCTTCCCTGGAGACTAGGACACGAAACAATGGCTTCAAACTACAAGAAAGGAGATTCCATCTGAACATGAGGAAGAACTTCCTGACTGTGAGAGCCGTTCAGCAGTGGAACTCTCTGCCCCGGAGTGTGGTGGAGGCTCCTTCTTTGGAAGCTTTTAAACAGAGGCTGGATGGCCATCTGTCAGGGGTGATTTGAATGCAATATTCCTGCTTCTTGGCAGGGGGTTGGACTGGATGGCTCATGAGGTCTCTTCCAACTCTTTGATTCTATGATTCTATGAGCTTGTTAGTGCAACAAATGCATCACTAAAAATGTATCTTCCACCTTCACTGAAAGTCCCAGAAATTGTCTTTCTAGAATAGCCCATACATATTCAGAAGGAAGAACTGAATAGAAAAGATATATTTGAAGAGATCTATAGTGACTTCCACCTATTATTTATTAAAATATCTTAAGTCTCATTCTTGCAATAAAGCAAAAAAAAAACAAAAAACAAACCTACTCAATGCCAAATACAGAACAGTAGAATTCCCCATTAGGCACCATGTAAATGTCCTTTATTGCTTTAGCATTTGGCTTGTTACTGAAGTGAAACCCCAGGAAAGACAGGTTTGAACTCTGCACTGAACAAAGCTGAGGAAGGATTCTGATTTGTGAAGGTTACTGCTTGTAGAGTCCATCCTTAATGCCATCTTTGTCGTTAAAATTGGTCGAACTCCCATTTAATGATGTCCACACATTTTTAACAACATCCCTTTAGCGTTCTTCTTTACCTCTTGCCCTGCCATGATGACTCCAGGCTTTCAAGGCTTTTGCCAGGATCTGATATTGTATGGGAATATATTATGCGGGATGGGGCCCAACAGCAGGTTAATGTCAGGCCATGCTGATCTTCGTATCAAGAACAGTCAATGTTCCCCCTGAAAGTCACAAGGCAGACTTCGATAGCACCACACATTCTTCATTAGCTTGGGATCAGCCACTTAATTTCCCAAATAACTCCTCTAGTTTATTAGGGCCTGGCTTTTGAAAGGACAGGAACTTTTATTGTTTACAAAGACAGAAAGTTTGCAAAAGGTTCACGTTTGCCGAGATGTGTTTCTTGAGCAATGCAGGGATTTTGGCTTCATAATCAATCTTTAACCCATGCTTCTGCACTAAACATTTAAATGGAAATTCGGTTCCAATGATATCCACCTTCTTGATGAAACAGTTCAGTTAAGTAAGTGTATGCTCACCTTTAGAGCAAGTTCTCAGAAGCACAGGGAAAGGCATAATGGGGCAGATGAATCTGATGCTTTGCTTTTTTCTGTTACATTTCTATCTCTTGGTGACAATCAAGTTCATCTTTGAAATCACAAGTACTGAACCCGTGTGTGTGTGTGTGAGCGCGCGCGCACGCATGTGTTCTAAGGCAAATAATGATTCCCAGTCTTGACAGGGGTTGGACTAGATAGTCCTTTGGTTACTTTTGCACTACTTATTTTATTCTGTTACTTTATGTATTTTATGGTGATGTAATTTTTTTGTTGCTTTGTATTTTATTTTGCTGTATTGTATTTTTGGGCTTGGCCTCATGTTAGCCACCCCGAGTCCCCTCTGGGGAGATGGTGGCAAAGTATAAATAAAGATTATTATTATTATTATTATTATTATTATTATTATTATTATTATTATTATTTACTTTCAACACTGGAATTCTGTGGTTCTGTCCTATTAATTTATTTCCACTCTATAAATGCTATAAATATATAAAATGCTATAAAACACCTATCAGTAAAATATTTGCTCTCAAAATGCACTTTGATTCAGGGCCCCCTCTTTCCCTTTTTGAGTCGGTAATTACATTGAAACAACCATTAAGTACAACAAAAGTACAAACTTTTTGATCTCCATTAATCTGAGAAGTACAATTTAGTTTAGCTGCTACTGGAATATACAAGAACAAATACCATACTTTAGGTATCCCATAATGCGAAGAGTGATTGGTGGACAGCCCATAGTTCAATGGCAAAGCATGCATATTGAATGCCAAAATCTCTGGTAATGAAGTAAGGTGGGCAACTCTGGTGCTTTGAATATTGTTGGACTACAGTTCCATTGGTCCTACACAGCATAGCTAATGGTGAGTGGTTCTGGAGTTATATAGCTCAGCAGGCCACAAATTGTCTATTTTTTATTACAGTGGATTAAGTAATATATGTTTTTGCAAGACTTCAAAAGAGATATGGGAGCAGACAATAGTGGGCTAGATCTAGATATATTTTGATGTGATCCAAAGCAGCTTTCTGTAAAACAATGGTTCCCAACTTATGGTCCATTAATCACCAGTGGTCCTCAAGAATGAAAATACGGTCCACGGCCTCACCACTGTTCCACCTTGAAACCACACAGCAATGAGAGTGACTGGTCTAACAAAACCCTCTTATAGTGCAGAGGGAATGGAGATGTCGGGAGGGAAGAGGCAGACTAGCCACGTAAAATTACTATTAGCACATCAGCTCTAGATAATTAAATATAGTTTTCTGTGGGCGAGCAAATGCCAATTACTGGATGGCATATGTTTTGTATCAGAAACTAGAGCTGATGTCATAGAATCATAGAATCATAGAATCAAAGAGTTGGAAGAGACCTCATGGGCCATCCAGTCCAACCCCTGCCAAGAAGAAGGAATATTGCATTCAAATCACCCCTGACAGATGGCCATCCAGCCTCTGTTTAAAAGCTTCCAAAGAAGGAGCCTCCACCACACTCTGGGGCAGAGAGTTCCACTGCTGAACAGCTCTCACAGTCAGGAAGTTCTTCCTAATGTTCAGATGGAATCTCCTTTCTTGTAGTTTGAAGCCATTGTTCCGCGTCCTAGTCTCCAGGGCAGCAGAAAATGAGCTTGCTCCCTCCTCCCTGTGGCTTCCTCTACATATTTATACATGGCTATCATATCTCCTCTCAGCCTTCTCTTCTTCAGGCTAAACATGCCCAGCTCCTTAAGCCGCTCCTCATAGGGCTTGTTCTCCAGACCCTTGATCATTTCAATCGCCCTCCTCTGGACACATCTCAGCTTGTCAATATCTCTCTTGAATTGTGGTGCCCAGAATTGGACACAATATTCCAGGTGTGGTCTAACCAAAGGCAGAATAGAGGGGTAGCATGACTTCCCTAGATCTAGACACTATGCTCCTATTGAGGCAGGCCAAAATCCCATTGGCTTTTTTTGCCGCCACATCACATTGTTGGCTCATGTTTAACTTGTTGTCCACGAGGACTCCAAGATCTTTTTCACACGTACTGCTCTCGAGCCAGGCATCCCCATTCTGTATCTTTGCATTTCATTTTTCCTGCCAAAGTGGAGTATCTTGCATTTGTCACTGTTGAACTTCATTTTGTTGGTTTTGGCCCATCTCTCTAATCTGTCAAGATCGTTTTGAATCCTGCTCCTGTCCTCTGGAGTATTGGCTATCCCTCCCAATTTGGTGTCGTCTGCAAACTTGATGATCCTGCCTTCTAACCCTTCATCTAAGTCATTAATAAAGATGTTGAACAGGACCGGCTCCAGGACGGAACCCTGCGGCACTCCGCTCGTCACTTCTTTCCAGGATGAAGAGGAAGCATTGGTGAGCACCCTCTGGGTTCGTCCACTTAACCAATTACAGATCCACCTCACCGTAGTTTTGCCTAGCCCACATTGGACTAGTTTCCTTGCCAGAAGGTCATGGGGGACCTTGTCGAAGGCCTTACTGAAATCCAGGCTACGCTACATCCACGGCATTTCCCGCATCTACCCAGCTTGTAGCTCTATCGAAGAAAGAGATCAGATTAGTCTGGCATGACTTGTTTTTGATAAATCCATGTTGACTATTAGCGATGACTGCATTTGTTTCTAAGTGTTTGCAAACCGCTTCCTTAACAATCTTTTCCAGAATCTTGCCCGGTATCGACGTGAGGCTGACCGGACGGTAGTTGTTTGGGTCATCCTTTTTTCCCTTCTTGAAGATTGGGACCACATTGGCCCTCCTCCAATCTGCTGGAACTTCTTTCTCCAAGAACTCTCAAAGATGGTTGCCAATGGTTCCGAAATGACTTCCGCTAGTTCCTTCAATACTCTGGGGTGTAGTTGATCTGGCCCTGGGGACTTGAACTCATTAAGAGCGGCCAGGTATTCCTGGACCACTTCTTTCCCAATTTGGGGTTGGATGTCCTCCAATCCCTCATCCACTCCATCTTGCTGAGGTTGAAGACTCTCTTTTTGTGAGAAGACCGAGGCAAAGAAGGCATTAAGTAGTTCTGCCTTTTCCCTATCCCCTGTCAGCATTGCCCCATCTTCTCCTCGAAGAGGTCCTATCGCCTCCTTGTTTTTCCTTTTTCTACTGACATAAGAATAGAAGCCCTTTTTATTGTTTTTAATGTCCCTGGCAAGTCTGTGCTCGTTTTTTGCTTTAGCCTTGCGGACCTTTTCCCTACAGGTGTTGGCTATTTGTTTGAATTCTTCTTTGGTGATTTCTCCCTTTTTCCACTTCTTGTGCATGTCTCTTTTGTGTCTTAGCACAGTTAGAAGTTCTTTGGACATCCATTCTGGCTTCTTTGCACTTGTCCTATTTTTTCTCTTTGTTGGCACAGTTTGCAATTGCGCCTTGAGTATTTCACTCTTGAGAAATTCCCATCCATCCGTAACTCCCTTGTCTTTTAGTATCTGTGTCCACGGAATGCTGCTCAGCGTTTCCTTCATTTTTTGGAAATCAGCTCTCCTAAAGTCCAAAATGCGGGTTTGACTTGTCTTAGTTTTGGCCTTCCTTTGTACCTCAAATTGCAGGAGCACATGGTCACTTGCCCCTAAGGATCCTACCACTTCGACCGCATCGATCAGGTCCTCCGCATGTGGTCTATCCAATCCAATTTTCTGGAATCAGCATCTCAAATAGGAGCCCTCGTGGCGCAGTGGTTAAACCCCTGTGCCGGCAGGACTGAAGACCAACAGGTCACAGGTTCGAATCTGGGGAGAGGCGGATGAGCTCCCTCTATCAGCTCCAGCTCCTCATGCGGGGACATGAGAGAAGCCTCCCACAAGGATGATAAAACATCAAATCATCCGGGCGTCCCCTGGGCAACGTCCTTGCAGACGGCCAATTCTCTCACACCAGAAGCGACTTGCAGTTTCTCAGGTTGCTCCTGACACAACCAAAAAAAAAAAGCATCTCAAATAACCAAACTTAATCTAAAGTTGCTCAAAAAGTGATTCATAACCCGTTTGGTCCTAATGTTGGAGAGTGGTCCCTGGTCAAGTGGTATCTGGTAAAAAAAAAAAAGTTGGGAACCACTGCTGTAAACCATTGTAATTTCATAACCCCAGATATTTGATAGATCATATGCTTTCTGTGTAAATTGATCTACAATTAAGTCAGCAGTACACGCAGAACAACAGAGATTTTTGTGCTGTTTATTCTGCATGGAAACCGTAGGAAAGCCGAGAAGGAGATTTCACACAAACGGACACTTCTATGATGTTTGCTTGTTTGTGGTGGCTGGGTGTTATTTCCCCTGCTTCCTTTTACCACTTCTTCATTTATATCACATCACAATCTAATTCAGTTTATTTTTTTCCCTTTAACAAGATTCAGGAATGTGCAACTCTGCATACTGCAAGAAACAGATTGCTTCTCTTTCATCAGATACACAACTTAATTTATTTTCAAAGCCGCTCCTCCTTGGTCTAGTCCCCTGCTCCCATCTCCCCCTTGGATGCCTTCTCAACCATGTTTTAAATGCCCATACTGCAGGGATGCAGGTGAATCAAAGCTAGACTGCGACCGATGTGGAGTTCTTTTGCTTGCTTGCCTTTTCCCTCTTTATTGCTTTGGCTCCCCACCTTCTGATTCACAAGGTGAGAGAGGACAGCGTTGCCAGAATGAAAGATTCCTTTCCATGCCCTCTCCCAGCAGCAGCTCTAATTCATTTTTCATGGCCCCTTGCAGTGACAAAAGCCGCTGCCTCTCTCTTGTAAGCATGCACCATGCAATAAGTCAAAGCTGATGTGCATTTTCCCTCTGGGTGCTGAAGCTGCGCTTTGATTTAATTTGTCCTGTTGTTTGGTTTGTGGACTTCACAAGGGACTTTTCTTCCCGGAGCCCACAAATCCAGGGGTCTGGGATAGTGACCAAAAAGGGTGGGGAGGCTTTGCTGATAGATGGGTTTCTCTAGGCATGACATATGTGAAGATGTTTGAGAGTGACAGATGTGTTGATGGAAAATTACTTGCACATCCACACACTCCTGTTTGCAGTAGGCTCCGGTCCTAAAGTACAACCTCTTGCCATGTTGGCTTCTTTTTAATACTCTCCCACTCTCAAAAATGTCCTCCTGTAGATGTATGGCTAGAGAAGGCTGGGGAGAGATACTCTGACAAACATTCATTTTCTCTGCCAGAGAAGATGCCAACTGAGGCTCAGCTGTTCTTTGGGGTAATACAATTAGTTTGAATGTTCTCTATCTTTGTTCACTGGACATGTTGCAAAAACGAATAACCTCTACTCCATGACTTCTCAGGAACAGTAGAAACCTTTCCAAGCTTTGTCAGAAAGTAGCACAAGGTGGCAGATGCAGAATTTGGACATAGGTTATTTTGGGGGACCAAAATTCTCAAAGGCAGCATGGCATAGAGGATTACAGGAACTGTAGCCCCCAAAATGAACTATTCCAATATTTAACAGATGTCAGGACCAGACTGAAACTAAACACAAGTTGAGGAGCCTGCAGGATGTGCTTTCCAGCTGAATGTCAGTTAATTCAGGCAGAAAGCTATGTAGTAGTTATTTATAAAAGAAAGTACTAGGCAGTGGATGTGAAGCAGATAAGGAGGCCCATTCATGTCTTACAATAGCTGTATATTTCACTGTGACTGTCATGGCAACATCCATGGAATCATGAGATTTGCAGTTTAAGGATGGGCATTTTGAATTCTCAGCTGAAGTGCTCGAGTTCCTCACCAATCTATTAACCCCAAGATTCTTTAGGATGGAAGCATGGCAGCTAAAGAAGAAGAATAGTGCTATGATTGTGTAACAATCTGTACTACACTAGGAAGATTATCTGTTTTCACCAACAACTCTGTTTGTCTAATTGTTTGTCTCTTTATTCCATACATTCACGAATATTCCCAAAATTAAACTGACTTTGAATCAAGACACTTAAAGTGAAGTAATAGTGCTATAATTTGAGGAAGTGGATGTGCTACATTGATCAAGAAAGGCCAGGCTCTTAGTCTTTCACACTCACTAATATTTCATGGTTGCATTCATAAACACATGGACCCAAATACCTTGAAGGCATCAGATCCTTTCTGATCTTAGAAGTTTAACAGATGTCAGGACCCTAGGTTAGCCCTTTTCCTGACTCAGCTATTGCCCTTGCGAAGAAGGAGGCAATTAGTTCCATATTCTTGAGAAAAGGTGTAGCTGAGGCAGAAGCCATAAATCAAGAAGGCTTAAAGAGTGCCTCTGCCTATAAGAGTCCATTTGAAGAAACATTGTTGAGTCAGTCTAGGTCAGCGGTTCTCAACCTGGGGGTCGCGACCCCCAGGGGGGTCGCTGGGCCATTTTCTGGGGGTCGCGAAGGTGCCTCGGTTGGCCCCGCCCCCTCAAAATGGCTGCCTTGCATGAAACCTCCCTCGCCTAGATTGCGATCCCGCCGGCTGGCAGGAACGCGGGTTAGGTGAGGGAGGCTTCGTGCAGGGCCTTGGCATGCACGAAGCCTTTTTCGCCTAGATCGTGCTCCCGCCAGGCGGCAGGGGCGCGGCTTAGGCGAGAGTGGCTTCGTGTGGGGCCTAGCCTTGCCATGCATGAAGCCTCCCTCACCTAGATCACGCTCCTGCCGGCCGGCAGCAAGAGGCTCCATGTAAGGCCAGGCCACGTGGGGGATCCTCCTGTGCCCGGCTCTCACCGCCTGCTGGGCATGCCGGAGGCATGAGCCTCCCTGCCGGATCTGGGCCTAGACTCCAGAATGATCCAAGCAACAGCAGCTCCCAATTGTCAAGGTATGTATATTTTTCCCAAAGTTCTCCAGTATTTTATGTTGGTCATGGGAGTTCCCTGCCAGGTTTGGTCTGTTTTCCCCAAACTCCACTGGTGTTCAAATTTGGGCATATTGAGTATTTGTGCCACGTTTGGTCCAGATCCATAGTTGTTTGGCTTCACAATGCTCTCCAGATGTAGGTGAACTACATCTCCCTAAATCACTGTCAATTCCTCCCAAACCCCTCCAGTATTTTTTGTTTGACATGGGAGTTCTGTGTGGAGGTCTTAGTGGTCTGTGGAAGTCAGAGCTGAATTGGTTGAAGGTACTGCAAATCCCATCATCTGTTTTCCATACTCCCCCAAACATATTTTTTCTGATTAATCACAATGCTTTCATTGTGTTGAATTTGTAACAATGAAAACACATCCTGCATATCACATATTTACATTACGATTTCTAACAGTAGCAAAATTACAATTATAAAGGAGCAACGAAAATAATTTTATGGTTGGGGGTCACCACAACACGAGGAAGCATATTTAGGGGTCACGGTGTTAGAAAGGTTGAGAACCACTGGTCTAGGTTCTAGATTACAGCAGGGAGTATTCCTGGTCTAAAGGGTGAAGAATCAATCTCGATCATCAAGCAGTCCGAGGTTCAACGGTCACACAAGTCATGTACTCTAGCCAGAAATAAATAATAGTGTTCTCAGCACCAGACATGGCCCAGACTTCCCATAATTAAGAATGTTCCTCCTGATTTTTGGCAAGGAACCTCATTGATTCTCTCCTCTTTGCTCTCTTCTTTATTTGCAATTTCGGTATGCTTGGAGGCTGTGTTGGTTCTTTGGGTGATTCCTTTGATAGGTGACTCTTCTCAGATTCAGAGTCTGAATCCTGGCCCATGACAGCCCTGATAAATGCTGAGATAAGAATTCCTTGTCTGAGATAAGAATTCCTTGTCATGAGGTGAGTAGTGGTGAACAGGTGAATTGAAGGCACACACTCATACACAATGTCATAGCTATAACTACCAAGCTTCACAGGGTATGGCTTAGGGACATTTTTTGTTGTTAATGGCATTCATAACCTTTGCGAAAAACACCTTTTGGTGATCATAACTTTTTACAAAAGCATGTCTTTTCAGATTACAGCCAAAAAATCCTTTAGAGTAGAATCTTCTCTTGTGGTAAGCAAGAGGATCATAGATAAAATATTATTAAAGAAGGCTTGTAGAAGGTCATAATTTCCAACATGTTTAGGATGTAGAAGGGAAGACTAAGACATGACATGATAGCTACCTTGAAATATCTGCTTCTTATATTTTCTGCTCCTTGAGAGACTACAACATGAACCAATGCATTCAGATTACAAGGAGAGATTCCACCTAAGCATTAGGAATAATGTCTTTACTGTTGAGCAGTGGAATATACTGCATAAGAGGGTGGTGGACACTCCATCTTTGGAGGTCTCCAAATTGGGAGTGGATGGGCAACTTTTAGAAGTGCCTTATTACTTCGTCACACTAGAGAACGAATCCACTTTAAATCGAGTTTCTGCCTCCTGTAGAAATCTGGGGTTTGTAGTTTAGGGAGGAGCCTTTAACAGCCTAACTAAACTACAAACCTTAGAATTCTGCAGGAGGCAGAAACTGGATTTAAAGTGGATTCATTCTCTAGTGTGATGAGGTCCTTTGTTGTGTATTCCTGTATGGAAGGGAGTTGCTCTTGTGGACACATCTTAACTCCTACAATTCTATCTGCAAATCCTTCTGCTTCATTCCTTCAATTATAGACGATCTCCAGAAGTCCCGAATGAGACAGGTTAGGCTGACCTCATCCTTCTTGTTTTTCTGTTGGCAGACAAAACCCTCTTAATCCAACAAAGTCTTTGGCAATTGACTATGTTTGGAGCCGAACAAGCTTTTAAAACGATGGCCTTTCATTTTCTTTAATTAACATGCTTTTAAACAGAGGTTTAAATGTGTTTTTTCATTTATTCATCTTTTGTTTTTAATTGTATTTGCACTATTTAATTCTAAGCTGTCTTGCTGAGTCCTATTCTTTATAGAAAAGAGGAATATATATTCAGTAATAAAAAAAAACAGAACAAGAAAGGAAAGAGTTGCTTAATCTCATCAGTCCAGCCAAACTAGAGGAGGAAGGGGAGAAATGTATAATGCAGTTTAAAGTCAAATAATAGCTGACAGCCACTTCATAAAGTGAAGTGCCAAGGGGTCGCTTCTTTTCTAAATTTTTTCAATTTACCCTTCCCCAATTTGTAGGGACATCTAAGTGATTCTTTTAAAAAACCCTTGAAATTGTCCCAGCTGCTTTTCATCCTGAGGGAGGATGGAAATAAGAGCCCACTTTTGTTTCATTGATCTTTTACTCAGACATTAACCACCATGTTCTTTAGTTCCTTGATGAGAGCCCTTAGGGAGGAAAAAACTACACAATAGGAGTAGCTACGCTCTAAAGAATATATAAAAATCAAAGCAGACACTAAAGATGGAATTGCATAACCAGCAACTGCCTCACTTTGGCAGGGATAGTCCTTGTTAAACCTCTACTGCCTCATTCTTTCTGTTGTTAAAATGTCCCAGTTTTTTGTCCTCCTCCCACTTTCCCCTTTTCTCCTCAGCTTACTCCAATGGCTTAACAATGCTTTCCTTTGATATTAAGTCCAGTCATGTTGGACTCTGGGGGTTGGTGCATGTTCTGGCACGGCAGTAACAGGAGCTCCAGCTTATCTTGCTATTTGTTAATTGCTGCATGCATTTTGAAGTTCTATGCCTTTGCAGTTAGCAGGCTTTCCTTAATTTGCATTTATTGGATCTATGACCTGTCAATTATCATTAGGTTCCCTAGTCCCGCCCCCTTTTTGGGTTTTGGAGGGAATAGGAGCCATTTTGGGTCAGTCCACACAGAGAAGTCTTTCATACAGGACATAAAACCAGGAGCTCCTGTAGAAAGCTTCGTCTTTTATAGCGTGGCCAGGGAGATACAGCCCCATAGCTTGGCCAGAGAGATACAGTCTCAGCACAGCTCCTTTGCTGAGGGTTTTACAGCCTTACAGCTCCTTTGCTGAGGGTTTTACAGCCTTACAGCTCCTTTGCTGAGGGAAACCAGTCCCACAGCGCTTCAGTCAGCCATCACTGAAACCTGAACACCTTCTTTTCCCCTGGAAGTCTACAAAGGACTCTGCTTGGTAAGGGCCACTCACAGCAGCCAGAAGCAGTTGGTACCGGGTGTAGGGGCTCCACGCCAACAGAGGCAAAGACAGACTGCCCAGATAAGAGCTTAAGGATTTCCCCATTAGTCAAAATACAGTTATAAAGATAGTGCCTGTCCCCTGTGGACAAGATTGAGAGAGCCAATAGACTATTAAGAAAGCCTTGAAGCACCTGTTTGATTTCAATAATAAAGAACTTTGTTGAACCTTTAAGTGATCTAAAGACACTGTTTAAGGAAATCCAAAGGACTTTAATCTGAGGCAGCCCCAGAGTCCCCTTGGGCACACAGAATTTATGTCTGCAGTCTTTTGTGCAGTCTTTTGTACAGGCCCAGCGTGCGACAGCACAGTGCTCATTTCAATTTCTAAGTTGAAGAGCCAGTGTTTTCCATAGACACCTCCACGATAATAATAATAATAATAATAATAATAATAACAACAACAACAACAACAACAACAACAACAACAACACTTTATTTGTACCCTGCTACCATCTCCCCATGGGACTCGGTGCGGCTTACATGTGGCCGAGCCCAAATACAACAATACAAGCAATAATCACAACAGTACAAGCAATTAAAATAAAAAAAACATAGACAATAAAATATGCAACAATTAACAAAAGACAACACACAATTAAAAACAGTGGGAAGGCCAAATGTAAATTGGAAATGATGCTGGGACATGGGCAAAAAGGTGAAAGTGGCGTTTGTGGAAAACGTACAAGCAGACCTAATATGTAAAGTGCTTTGGAGGACAAAGTGCTATGGGATCATTATTCTGGGAAGGCACACTGGAACAACCACGTCTTCAAACTCCTCGTAAAGACTGCCAGAGTTGGGGCCTGCCTGATGTCCTTAGGGAGTGAGCTCCAGAGTCAAGGGGCCACTACCAAAAAGGCCCTCTCTCTCGTCCCCACTAATCGCGCCTGCGATGCAGGTGGGAGCGAGAGCAGGGCCTCTCCGAATGATCGAAGAGATTGTGTGGGTTCGTATACAGAGATGCGGTCACGCAGGTAGGCGGGTTCCAAACCGTTCAGGGCTTTGTAGGTAAGAACCTGCACCTTGAATTGGGTCCGGAAAATGAATGGCAACCAGTGGAGCTCCTTGAACAGAAGGGTTGACCGCTCCCTGTAAGGAGCCCAAGTTAACAACCTGGCTGCTGCCCGTTGGACCATCTGGAATTTCCGAGCCGTTTTCAAGGGCAGCCCCACGTAGAGTGCACTGCAGTAATCCAGTCTAGAGGTGACTAAGGTGTGGACCTCCTTGGCCAGATCCGCCTTCCCGAGGTATGGTCGCAGTTGGCGCACGAGTCTTAGTTGTACAAAGGCCCTCCCGGCCACCGCTGACGCCTGAGCCTCAAAGGTAAGTGAAGAATCCAGGAGGACACCCAGTATGACTGCATGGAGTGCCATTACCTTCCCTACTCTAGCAGTACTTATTGATCAACTCACATTTGCATGTTTTCGAACTTCTAGGTTGGCAGAAGCTGGGGCTAACAGCAGGAGTTCATGCCGCTCCCAGGATTCAAACCTGCAACCTTTTGGTCAGCAAGTTCAGCAGCTCAGCACTTTAACTCACTGTGCCACCGGGGCTCCCAATTACAATTGCTTAAGATGGGTTCAAAGTGCAAAGGTAGTTTGCACTCAACTTAACAAGGGGTAGAGAAAGGAGAGGCATTTTGCTTGTATTCTTCTTTATTAAAGACCTTTGTGATCTTGATCTCTTTCTGATGTTTCCTTGCCACATATGTCCTGGTTTCATTAGTGAAATGTTGGAGGCTAGGGAACAGAAAGGAAAGGCTCAAGAAGGAAAGAAGCAGAGCTGGCAGCAAGAGGAAAACACCAGGCTGCTTGAGAACCATGGAGAGTGAGAAAAAAAAAGATATCAATTCATAGCTGGAAGCTGAGTGAGCAGCACACGGTGTCTTTCAGACTTACTTAGCGCACAGAGTATGGAGCTTGTCAGCTTTATTTAGCAGTCTTGCTCGGCTAGTTGTTTGCCAAGCAGACTCCGTCTGTCTGGTCGGGGAGTGAGAGGCGAAAGAAGTGAACCTGAGAAAGCTGCTATCTCTGCCTGTGTGTGAGCATTTAGGAACAAGAGCAGGAAAGGATTAGCAACAGGAGTCATAAGAATGCTAGTATTTTACTAAGAGGTGTCCTAGTGCTCCAGATTTCACAATTTTCATCCTTGGAAAAAATGGAGCATTGAGGTGTGGGGGGGAGGGCGGAGTCTATTATTAATTGAGCCCAACGATATGCTAGTATAAAGGATAGATGCTAGAAGTTATATGTCCATATGATGAAGTCTCAAAAAAAAAAAGACTGAAGTGAAATTAGGACCAAGGATAAGAATGCTGGCCCTCCATCAAGGACCCTTCCAGGATCACTGCTTATTGTCAGAAAGCCAGATCTACCATTAGGTGGAGTAATGTTGTTGCTATGTAGAGCAATGGAAAAGGTGTAAGTTACTAAAAACGTTTAGCCACTTGTCCAATTCTGTTTTGTACATGGAATAGGAGAAACTGCCAGCCATGTTGTTGTTTCAGACAGCAAATGTCTGAGAGTGATCCTTCCAAATTTGTTCCTCCCAGAGTGTGTTCCCCACAATGTGATTATGGACTGTCTCTAGATTAAGAGATCGAAAGTTGTAGGTTCGATTCCAGGGAGCGGCGTGAGCTTCCGCTGTCAGCCCCAGCTTCTGCCAACCTAGCAGTTTGAAAATATGCAAATGTGAGTAGATCAATAGGTACCGCTAGAAACAATATCATATGAAAGCTGTGGCCACATGACCTTGGAGGTGTCTATGGACAATGCTGGCTCTTCGGCTTAGAAATGGAGATGAGCACCACACTCCAGAGTCGGACACAACTGGACTTAATGTCAGGGGAAAACCTTTATCTTTACCTAGATTAAGAGATCGCTGCTCCCTACACTACATCCTCTCTTCTTCCTCCTCTTCCTCTTCCTCCTCCTCATCATCATCAAACAAAATTTTGGGGAAATACCTTCACACTGCTCTTTTGGGCCATGCTGTTGTGCCAGCAATCGAAAGGGAAGGCATACCCTTTCACCTTCGATTAGGACTTGTGGTGTCCTAAATGCCCTCCTGCCTCCTCTCATCACATGGTGGCGACAGGAGAGGGTGTGTTGGCATCCTTTCCCACTGCCCATCAGATGGCAGAAAGGGTGGCAATATGCGGCAACACAGGTTGCCCATTGCCCTTTCTGCTATCACAAAGCAAAAAGGAGAGGAAACAACACTTTCCTCCCCGTAGTGGAGAAGAAAGCACCTCCACTTTGGGAGGAATGTGGGTGAGGCCTGCTGTGCATCATATGATGGCTCATGGCAGGCCCCATCCTTGCCGTGCATAAATGCAGCGAAACAGGGCAAAAATGCCCTGTGTGAAGATGTCCTAGAGAGAAGAACCTATTGTCTATTCCAGTGGTTCTCAACCTGTGGGTCCCCAGGTGTTTTGGCCTACATCTCCCAGAAATCCCAGCCAATTTACCAGCTGTTAGGAGTTCTGGGAGTTGAAGCCCAAAACATATGGAGACCCACAGGTTGAGAACCACTGGTCTGTTCCTTGAATGTCCCATGATATTGTTCTCTTCCATCCATTTTGGCCACTGAATATTTTTATCTTAGGTAGATTGGGGAATACAGAATGAGAAATTAAACCGTAGCAGAACTTCTCTTTTATTTGTTGGTTTGTGCACCCCTTATGTCTCCCTACCCCCGTTGCTTCTTTTCTGCCTACAGGATGTATCTAACTCTACAAATTAGGAATTTGCTTGTCAGAAATAAATGAGAATTAGAGAAACGGGTACTGCTCCAATGGGAAGGTAATGACACTCCATGTAGTCATGCAGGCCACATGACCGTGGAGGTGTCTATGGACAATGCTGGCTCTTCGGCATAAAAATGGAGATGAGCACCAACCCCCAGAGTCGGACACGACTAGACTTAATGACTAAACTTAACCAATTTTACCTTTAGACATGACTAGACTTAACCAGCATTACCTTTAGGCAGTGGGAAGTTGGCTGGGAGGTAAGCAGAAGACTGATGGTAGATAAATTCCCAATTTTTCATAAGACAAAGAACAAATGTTGGAATAAAATGAGACAGAAACCTCTGACAAAAGAGACCGATAAAGTCTTCTTCATTGATTCCAGTGAATCAGGAAGAGGCTAAACGTGTTGAGTGTTCTTTGGCTCTCTTTCAGATGGAGATCTTGGGACAAATTTTACCCCTCCCCTTCCAAACATTCACTTTTATCCCCAAGGAGCTAAAAGAAGTAAAATAAAAAGAGCAGGGTTACACAAAGTAGTGGTTCCTGGACCATTGCCAGTCCACAATGCATTGGCTGACAGTCCCTGGAAAGTTTTTTTTTTAAAGACACGTATAGACAGCGGACAGTTTGTGGCTTCTTCAGGCATTCTTCCTGCTTTTTTGTGCTCCACTTTGTATTTGTTTATAGCATTTCTTAGCCAAAAACCTACCTCAAGAGTATGTTTCAAATAATGATAATCACACCATTTCTAACCTCAGGCTTATCATCACAGTACTGAAGGAAAAAAAATGTTTGGGAGGAGAAAAAACACGAATTTGGACCGAAATCCAGTTGTTAATTCTAATTAGAGTAGACTCTTAGGACTGACAACCAGGCCTGTAGCGAGGGGGTGGTTTTAGGGGTTCAACCCCCCCCCCCGAAATGTTTCAGATTTTTTTAAAAAACCTGGTTACTCATGAATTTTAACTGGTTGACCAAATCCCCATGCTAAGTCTATGAGATGCAAAAAATTAAGAGTTCCTCCAGAACTGTAAGCAAATATTGACAATTTATTCACACTGTCATTACTTGCAGCAATAGCCTATGTAGTGAAGCAACCAAGTTGGCTGTGTGTGTGTTGAATGCTCTCATTAAGGAGGCCAGACTTGGTGGAGGTGGTTGACAGGGGCGGAGCTGCAGGCTATTGAAGGCTGCTCTGCCCCCTGCTGTGCTCTTTGCTTCAGTGTGAGCTAGGAGGCAGGTTTCAACCCCACCCCACCCCACCCCAAAATTTTCAACCCTCCCTGAAATTTTGAAAAACCCCCCCTGAAATTTTGAACCCCCCCCCCCAATTGTCAACCCTCCCCGAATTTTTTTTCTGGCTACGGCCCTGCTGACAACACACATGTAAGATTCAGTTATTCAATGGGTCTGCTCTGAGCAGGACTAATAACTACGGTAGTTCAGATTTCTAGCTGCATCAAAGGACAGTTCAAGGTGAGGAGGAGACAAAGGTCACTGGTCTCAGCTGAGCCCATGAATTGCCCTTGTTTCCTTTTTAGCCTTCTTTCTCCTATAGCCTTATGGATGGGCTGCTGCTGCCAGTGCGACATTTAGCAGAAGGCTTTGGGAGCTGCCTGCAGAACTGCTCCGTTTAGCTCCCTGCACTGCAGCCGAAGGTAATGCCTGCATGAGGACAAGTGAATCATCTAAATTCAGGCGAGGCCAGCCGTGATTATCACTGCCATTTCTCCTTCATCTTCATCTCATTCGCTGCCCTCCCCTCAGACATACTATTTTCCAGCCCAGTGGCCTTGCTCTGCCTCTTATGTTTTATGGCACTGATATCTCAATTTTTAGGTGAAATATTTAGAATATTGCTTTGTGCATATGGATAAAAGCTTGGTGATTAAAGGAGCAGAGCAGACAGCTGTGTACTCAGTCAGAGAGGCAACTTTAGTTCCTCTACAACAGTGGTTCTCAACCTTCCTAATGCCGCGACCCCTTAGTACAGTTCCTCACGTTGTGGTGACCCCCAACCATAACATTTTCATTGCTACTTCGCAACCGTAATTTTGCTACTGTTATGAATTGTAATGGAAATATCTGATATGCAGGATGTATTTTTAAATCCCAAATACCCAATATGCCCAAATTTGAATACTGGTGGGGTTGGGGGGGGGGGATTTTGTCATTTGGGAGCTGTAGTGGCTGGGATTTATAGTTCACCTACAATCAAAGAGCATTCTGAACACCACCAATGATGAAATTGAACCAAAACTTGGCACAAATACTCAATATGCTGAAATGTGACCACTGGAGGAGTGTGGACATTGACCTTGAATTTTTGGAGTTGTAGTTCGCCTACATCCAGAGAGCACTGTGGACTCAAACATTGAGGATCTGGACCAAACTTGGCATGAATACTCAATATGCTGACATGTGAACACTGGAGGAGTTTGAGAAAAATAGACCTTAACATTTGGGAGTTGTAGTTGCTGGGATTTATAGTTCACCTACAATGAAATAACATTCTGAACCCCACCAACGATAGAATTGGACCAAACTTCCCACACAGAACCCATGACCAACAGAAAATACTATGTTTTCTGATGGTCTTTGGCAACCCCTCTGACACTCCCTCGCAGCCCCCACAGGGGTCCCGACCCCCAGGTTGAGAAACACTGCTCTACACACACATACACGCATGCGCCTGGTGCAACTGATCTGCAACCACATTTCCTCCAATATTTCATAGATGTAAACTACGTGACATATGTGGCCAAAGTCACAGTTAAAGTATGATCAAGAGGGCAAACGTTACTAATGAGTATGAACTCATGACAAAGGAGTGCAGCAGTTTGCTTTTGCTAAAGAGAGCTGGGAAAGGGAGGATTCTGCCCATTTCTCTTCTCTCCCTAATGCTGGGTTAACCAAATGCAAACTTTGAACACAGTTTGCATTCATGTGTTCAGTAAAATATCATGTGTGGCTGTGACTGCTGATGAATTTCCAACCATCTTTTCTTCTCAGCCTTTTAGCTAAGGAGCTAATAAAACAACCTGATAACAGCTCCAAATAAAGTAAGTGTCTTGCCATGGAGCAATTAATCCTTCGCAAGTGACTGCAGGGCCATGGCTACAGGAGACCTCTGATACCTCTCCATTTCCAGGCTCTTGGCTTCCTCTACTACAGTGACAGAGCAGTTAATGCTAGCTCTGTATGCACTTGTTTTTGCTCCTTTCTCTTTGCTTTCGACCACCTTCCACATGCATCTCACAGCAGAGATTGCTCAGCTCCCCAACAACTTTAGGGGCATATAATAATAATAATAATAATAATAATAATAATAATAATAATAATAATAATAATTTATTATAATTTTTATTATTATTATTATTATTATTATTATTATTATTATACCCCACCACCATCTCCCCAAAAGGGACTCGGAGTGGCTTACATGAGGCCAAGCCCAGCGATACATTACAGCAACATAAAATATAAAAAACAAAATAACATAATAAAATAAATAAATAAACCAAGTAAAATAAACAGTACAAAATAACATAATGAAAAATAAAACACAGTGGGCGGGCCAAATGCACGACATAAGATGATAAAACTCTGGATGAGATAGCAATGAAAAGGTACATTTGTGAATTCCTCAAGGCCTGGGCAGGATGAGGCCAGCAGCACATGTTTACTAACATTCACCTGTGACTAGAACAAAAGGAGTCAGGAAATTTCTTTTTCCTTCCCTTTTTACTCTTTAAAGGATGCCAAAACCTCTGGGGCATCAGAACTGAAAAAACATGGAAAAGAAGGGGGGGGGGGGCACAATAACACCAACTAGAAGCCGCTGCCCAGCTGTGGAGATAATTCCCCTGTTTACTAGCTTTGAAGTTTTCCCGCCTCCCTTTCTTCCTCTCCTTCTTTCCCTTCACTGCTGAGTTTTGCTGAAATGGATTCAACCAATGTCCCGCACATAGGTAAAGACAAGGAAGAAAAATCCTGTTCTTTTCATGTCTTGTCACCATCGAGTCGAGATAATAATAGTCTTTTTCTGATCCCCTGAACTATCCCATCTGCTTGGTAAAACAATGGCAATTCTTCTTCCTGCTCTCATTCTCCCTCTCTCTCCCCCATCATCCTTTCTTTTATTTTCATCCTCCTACTCTGTAATTTAGAGCCATGGCAATGCGGTAGCCCCTGGATCCCTTTCCTTTTCTCTCCCCCGCCCCTTCCCGGCTGCAACCTCCTTAACACACTGCAGTTATTTCAAATTGCCTTTTCTCTCAGCCTGGCATACTTTTGCCTGCCACCCCTGTAGTTGCAGAATGCGCCTCTCCCTATGAGGCTCTCGTCTAGACAGCAGAGGGATCTGCCCAGTGGGCTTGGTGTTCCTTGGCTGGAGAGTCTCCTGCTTAATGCATTTTGTGCAAGTAGATCTCTGCAGGAAAATGGCAGAGGAAAGAACACTCTTTTCCTCCTGCCTTGTCATTATCTTCTCCAGGAACTGCTCAGGTAAAATCAACCTGCCTGTCACAACAACGACAACAACAAAGAACATTCAGAACTTTAGTCTCCTGGTTAAAACCATTCTTAGCTGATTAGTGTTGTGATTTTTTTTTTAAAAATTGATACAACAAATGTATTTGCATATGCAATGTGCCCTCTGTTTTCAAGAGTTGCAAGCATGTTCAATGCAACCATTTAAGAAGAGGCATTTTTTTCCAATACTGTCTTCAAATAAGCATTTTTGGGTCTCTGCATTACTCTCCCTGGCTTAGTAACCCAAAGGCTCCAAATCCTGTTTGATGTTGGAAATTAATCAGGATTACTTCTGGATAAGAGACCACTGTCAGGACCACTTATGGAGAAAATTGATTTCCAATTGGCAAGGAGGTCAAGCAAGGGTGCACATTATCACCCTGTCTTTGTAACTTGTATACTGAGCACATCATACATAAAGATGGATTAGACATAGAGGAAGGAGATATGACAAGTAGAAGGAAGAATATAAACAATTTCAGGTATGCCAGTGGTTCTCAACCTTCCATAAAGAAGGCTGAAAGAAGGAAGATAGATTAGTGTTTCTCAACCTTCCTGATGCTGTGACCCCTTAATACAGTTCCTCTTGTTGTGGTGACCTCCAACCATAAAATAATTTTCGTCACTACTTCATAACTGTAATTTTGCTACTGTTATGAATCATAATGTAGATATCTGATATGCAGTATGTATTTTCATTCACTGGACCAAATTTGGCACATTTACCCGATATGCCCAAATTTGAATACTGGTGGAATTTTGGGGGGGGGGGGGGGCGTATTTTGTCATTTAGGAGTTGTAGTTGCTTGGGATTTATAGTTAACCTACAATCAAAGGGCACTTTTCTCCCTGCCTTGAAGGGACACAATCTTCCCTCCAGCTTCACACTCTCCCTCAATTGCGCATGCACTCCACAGCCATGCACCAAGCTCTCCTGCACTCCCCTCCACACTTGGAGTCACATAAACAAGCCTCCCCTTGGCTGAGAGACCAACCAATCACAGCAGAGGAGGGCTTTTGGTGAGAGAATTCGCTGTCAGTTTCCAAAAAGGAAAAGAAGGACATGTAGAGAGATCTTCAGCCTTCTTTGCCAAAGGGGTGCCTAAGACCATCCGAAATATGTGTTTTTGGATGGTCTTTGGTGACCCCTCTGAAACCCCCTCATGACCCCTCCAGGTCCCAACCACCAGACTGAGAAATGCTGAGGTAAACACTGTTTACTAAACAGATGATAATAATAAATAATAAAACTTTATTTATACCCTGCCACCATCTTCCCAAAGGGACTTGGGGCAGCTAACACGACAAAATTACAATGAAGTAAAAAGCATATAAACAAAACAGTAGCATCACATGAAATACTTAGTAATAACACAGTAAAATAAAAAATAACAAAATCATAATAAAAACAAATGATAAAATGGTAATAAAATTAGACAAAGAGAGTAAAGCCCATGACTAAAAGTGAATAGAAATTGATAAAACCCATAGGTGAGATAGGTAGAATGAGATATCACCATATTGCAAGCAGAAAAATAAAAAAAAAGTTTGGAAAAATATTGAGGTATGTCAAAGAATAAAGTTGAAAGACAGGGTTACAGCTGAACACCATGGAAACAAAAATAATGATCCTTGATGATTTATATAACAATGATTTATTAAAATAATAAATGAAGATATTGAAAGAGTCAAAGATTTCCTATATTTTTATTCAGTCATTTATCAAAATGGAAACTGAAGTCAAGAAATTGCAAGAAGACTAGGACTTGGAAGGGTAGCTGTGGAAAAAATAGACAAGATCTTCAAGGGTAACAATATATGACTGAACATCAAAGCCAGGGTTGCTCATGACATTGTTTTCCAATTTTATGTGTGGTTGTGAAAGTGGATAGTGAAGGAAAGTGATAGGAAGGGAACTGACACACTTGAAATGTAATGCTTATGGGAAATTCGACTATCAAAAATGAGGGAGGGGCTCATGGATAAATTAATTTGAAATTAAATCAAGCTAGATTTCTCTCTAGAGTTCCCAAGTTGATGGAGCTGAGAATGTTGTACTTTTCAAATATGAGAAGACATAAGTCACTAGAAAATACTATGATGAATATAGAAAGCAGAGGCAAAGAGGATTACCTCATTGCACATGGATAAATTCAATCAAGGAAGCAATGGCTCCAAGTTTGCAAGACCTGGGCAGGGCTGCTGATAACAAGATTACTTTCAGAGTTCATGAGCTGACAATTAACAACCATTAACTCAAAGACAAGGAGCACATTAATTTTTTTTTGAGGTTTTCACTCTCATGTGTGGTACTATATAGTGTCATCTATGTAAGCCTACTGGACTAATGGACACATCCATTATCCCGGTTTCTAAAAGGTTTCAAAAACTTTTGTTTACTTCTGTAAGGCTTACCTGACCTGGCATATTGTAAAATTAGAATGTGGATGACCAGTTTAGTGATGGGTCATACAAAGGCAATGGTACAATATATTCTTATAAATGGTTGGGTTTTTTTTTCCCAAAAAGGTTTTACTTTGTAACAATGCTTAGAAACTTTAAAATTCATTTTTGTTATGCTAATGAGAATTTTTTAATTTTGTTGCATTCGGAGAAAGAAATCTATTGTTCTTGTATGCTTTACATTCAGGAGGAGGAAACAAGTGGGCTTTCCCAACTCTCAGAGACATGCACCCACAAGAGTGTATACTCACAGATCCACACAAAACCTCTCATGACCAAGACATAACCAAAGATGAAACTTTAATGTGATTCCAAGACCTTGACAACTTCTAAACTCCCAGGACTCTACAGTGTGACAGAGATGAATGGGATTTGCACGAAAGCAGCTGTGCATTAAGGGCCTGATCCTAAGCCCACTGAAGTCAATAGAAAGACTCACATTGTCCTCGAGGGGCTTTGGTTCAGGACCTAAGCAAGGAGATGAACCAAAGAGGAACCATATACAGTGGTGAATGGCCACCTTCTGCTTTTCAGAATGCAGAACTCAAATGTTTTTAGCTAAAGTGTCTGTGAAATCAAAATGACTGTGCTCTATTTCTGTTGATCAAAAGACTGATGGATTTTCTTTTTCTTCCTACTCTTTGGTATGGAGTGCAAATAGCTTTACTTGTAAGACCCCCACCTCCGTCAGATTATATCTGTACTCCTAGAGATGTTGTAGCATTGAATTCCTATCAAAAATATCTTGAAAGAAGTCCTGGGCCTATTAGAAGATCCCATCTATCAGCTCCTCCACATTCCAGCATCACCATGATGTAGAGGATATACTGGCATGATAAAGAACAGAAACTGTTTCATACTCAATCATGCCATGGCCCAAATCCTATTTTTATTTATTTCTCGTGTCAGGGCAGCCAGTCAGTTATATTACATTTCTAACAGAACAAAGCAAACAAACAGAGAAAATACAAAATGTGTGAGTTTGGTAGTTGATTAAATGTCCTTTGACCAATATCTGGCCACTTGGAGTGCCTCCGGCGTCGCTGCAAGAAGGTCCTCCATTGTGCATGTGGCCGGGCTCAGGCTGCATTGCAGCAGGTAGTCAGTGGTTTGCTCCTCTCCGCACTTGCATGTCGAGGACTCCACCCTGTAGCCCCATTTCTGAAGGTTGGCTCTGCATCTCATGGTGCTAGAGCACAACCTTCCAAGTCGCCCAGTCCTCTGTGTGCCCAGGGGGAAGTTTCTCATTTGGTATCAGCCATTGGTTGAGGTTCTGGGTTTGACATGAGAGAAGCCTCCTCGCAGGACTGCAAGACATCCGGGCGTCTCCTGGGCAACGTCTTCGTAGACTGCTGATTCTCTCAATCCAGAAGCAACCAGCATGCAACCAAATCCTATTAGTTAGTCCCAATTAAAATACTTAGTCCAATGAGTCAATAGAATTGGAATTAATATCAACTGAACCACTGGAATCCACTGAATAAATAAAATCTGTTTACATATTGATTCACCATTTAATGTTTTCTTTAGCTGGGTCTAACTGGGAGAATCTAGGCCTATATGTTCTTCTAGTTCTGTATAGTCTTATTTGAATGGTTGTGACTTCCCAAGGAAAGTTTTTTCTTGTGTTCTACTACTTCCATTATTTTAAGAGTTTTTAATTGATTTACTATGTTAAATGTGTTTAATGTATCATGCCATGTTTATTTAAGTTTTATTAAAAAACTTATATGTTTCACTGGCATTGAATGTTTGACAATGTGTTTTATATTGTTGTAAGCAGCCATGAGTCCCCTTGGGACTCAGTTAATAATTTTAACTGAAGATAACAAGGGTTGACCCTAGAACTGAATGCTAGTAACTACTACAGTAGACCTTGAATCAGCACATAGGAAAATCTCACTGATTGAATAGATCTACTTATTAATCAAATATGTGCAATATTTTTGCTTAAGCTATTGTTTTCCTAGCCCATTCTATATACCTCAAGGTTTATCTCATTACTACAGCAGTGTGGGAGTGATATGGTAGAAGCACACATATCCTTGTTTAAGTGATTTTGACTATGGATTCTTTGTCTTAAGCCATGTTCAAGGAGACCAGAAAACTCTTCAAGGGTTTCCTCACACCTTCCAGTGCTGACTGTCTACATGATGAATGCTGACTTCTAATGAGGATCCTCAGTTTTCTGCTCTTAAATCTGACTTTGCTCCACTCTCAGCAAGTTGGCGGAAAACTGTTATCCAGGGATTTCATAGCCATCCTGACTGCTGGATGAGGTCCATTTTTGGCCCAATTCAGTCCACGCAATCACCCTTTTCTGCAATGATCAGTGCAGGAGAAGGAGACAGCTTGTCCCTGTACGTCCAGCATCACTCCACAGCAGCCAAAGAGCTCCTTGCAAGCTCCTGTCACTTGTCACAAATGTGGATGTCAGAATCCACATATGCAAGGAGGGGGATGCTCTATCCCTCCTTGCTGATCACACATGAACCCCATTCTGACAAGAAAGGGACAGGTTGTACCATCTGGCCTTGGATACAGTAAGTACATGCTGGATTTGGGGGCAGAAATACCCTGGGGTAACCTACCCCAAGTAGATATGGCCTCTATTTGGGTTATCAGACCATCAGTTTGTTTAACCCAGGCTTCTCTTCCTCTGGTGACAATTAGATATCCCTGGGTAGACCTGCTGAGGGATGCCACAGAACCCATTTGCTTGTTTTCCAATAGTGATGCTACCTTCAAGACAGGGGCGGCTCAACCCATTACGCAAAGTAAGCATTTGCAGTATAGTTGATTTTGCCCAGGGGCGCTCTTGAGGCGCTCTTGGGGGAAAATAGACCTTGACATATGAGAGTTGTAGTTACTGGGATGTATAGTTCACCTACAATCAAAGAGCATTCTGAACTCCACCAATGATGGAATTGAACCAAATATGGCACACAGAACTCCCATGATGAACAGAAAATATATATCAGTGATTGGTTGGTGGGGAGGCAAAATACGGTTTGCTTACCGTTGAAAATTACCTAGGGCCGCCTCTGCTTCAAGACTTGACTGATGGCCATTCCCTCCATGAATTCATCTAATCCTCCTTTAAAGCCTTTCAAGTTAGTGACCATCACTTCACTGTGTGGCAGCAAATTCCATAATTCAACTGTGTGATGCATGAAGAATTACCACCTTTTATCCGTCTCGACCTCTTTCCCCATCCTACTGCAACATTCGCAATGCTCTGTTTGCAAAATCCCTTACTTAGATTTGTCTGTGACCTTGTGCCTTGAACTTCTTTCCCCAGTTTTCCAACCCACCATGGTGTCCAAATTGATCATGAAGAGCCTCTTTGACTAATTTTGCCATCGGCTGCCATTCTGTACTTTTTTTCGGCTAGTAAAATCCCATGTTGCCATATGAATTAACCACACACAGAGCAATCCCAAAGTCCTGCCTTTGAAAGTCAACCCCCTCCACACAGCTCACAGCAATACCATGCAAAACAGAGGGTAGAGGGGGGAAACAGCTTTGCATCCAACTGTGTGATAGTCAGAGGTGAATGCGTGCAGGGATGAAATAATGTCAGGCTGTTCAAGTAACCTCCATGCTTCTATAAATGTTTTAGGATTAAGACCTTGGTTGCAAAGCTTCCTTTCCTGAAAGTAAAACAGACAGTTGGAATCTGCTAACAAAAATAGTTATCCTGCAGTATTCATTACATATACCAAGTGTGGGCTCAATTCTCTAAGCATGGATCTTTCTGCAACAAAAACAGCACCATCTCCATACACAGGAAGAATTTCAGTAATGTAAAGGATGAAAAAGTATTTCTCTTCCTTCTAATAAAAAAAAATATTGGTACAAATAGAATCCAAAAAGAACAAAGGGAAAGCAGTTGACTAGAACCATGAACAGAAGCAAAACCAAATGGCAATATGGCTCTGTGTGATACTGGGCAGACATTTGCATGCCTAGTGACCTGAGTTTGACACTGTACAATAAACCAAATGACGTGTGCTTAAAATATTTTCAAAGTCTTCCCGGTGGACAGATGAGACACATGAAAAAAGGAGGTTAATGGGGCTGCTGGTTTTTGAAAGCACACTATACTGTAAGCACAACTGTAAAACATGCCTCACAGGAAACCAAATGAACACACAGGGATCTTTCCTAATGATCTGAAGACCAAACTGGAAACTTTATAGGGTTGAAAGAAGCAGTGGGTTTTTAAGTTTTAGGAAGGCAGATTGAGGTTAATTTCCAGAAAGATCTAAAACTGAGCATCTTAGCAGTGCAAGAACCAGGCTATATTATGTTTGGGGATGTTGCCAATCTCCAGCTTTATTTATCCATATCAGAGAGAAGCATTAGGAGATCTTTCCATTATGAGATTAACTGGACAGAGATTCTGGCTTACTTTCCACCCAACTGGCCTGAGAAACCTCAAAACACTTCATTTATGGTTAGCCATGGAGAACAACAATGGAGGCACCTTCAGCGGAGTCTGGACGTTGTATTTGAAATGGAAATCCCAATAAGCATCTCCTGACAAGCTTGATCTATCATCATTCCATAAAAGGACCTTTGTCTGAGATCTATATTCCTCGACAAAAGACCTATTACCACTGGCGAACTTAATTTTCTTAGAATGAATTGGGAATCCCAGATTTCTCAAGGTTCACCCTATAATCAGCAGGCAGAAACCCAAATTTAGACTTTCTCTGAAGACATTGCTTAGTTTATTTCTAAACTAATTTGGCAAGAGGGTTTTTTTATTGAGCGGGTGTCTTGGCTACTATTTCTTACTTGGATGTTTCAATATAAGCCTGGGCAGACATCTGTTGCTGTTATGCTTCAGTATATCGTGCTTGAGACCAAGATTTGGCACTGAAATTCATCTCAAAGCAACTCTCAGAGCACGCTTGGGGACTTCTTTTCTGGTAAAACATCTGAGATATTTCTTAAGGAAGACACAATTTCATGTCCAGCACGCTGTTATTGAGCAGCTGTTAAAAGAAATGTTCAAAATTACCATGTCTACAGATGGGATGGGCAATGATAAAATCCCCATACAGCAGCAGAAGAGCTAGCATTTCCCATCTTCATTAATTTATCTCATGCACTTGCAGTGTCATAAACAGTATTTAGAGAAATACTCTAAATACACCCCGCTCACTACCTCTGAGGATGCTTGCCATAGATGCAGGCGAAATGTCAGGAGAGAATGCCTCTAGAACATGGCCATATAGCCCGAAAAAAACTACAACAACCCACTATTTAGAGAAACTTTGAGCCAGTTCCTATTTTACTGTTGTATGTCTTCAAATAATGTATGACTTTATGGCAATCCTTAGTCAAACCTATCAGGTAGTTTCTTGGAAGAAATTGCCTTACTGTGAAATGAGAGACTGTGATGTGCCCGAGACAAACCTGTGCATTTCCATGGCCAAAAGGGGATTCAAATGCTGGTTTCCCAGTGTCCTAATCCTATGACAAGATGCACTTCTATTCAAGTCATTCAATAAATTTACTCTCATTGGGACTGAAGCCTCTTATTCCACGCAAGTGGAAACAAACATTTCTAATTGAAGATAGAAAACCTGAGAACTGGTGAAATCAACCAGATAACCCAAGTCAGACTTTTGTGACCAACTGGTGGACCAAGTCTTAACCCTTCTTAGGTTATGAATTTTGACTTGTTCATATAACCCTATGGCATGCCTGGAGACTCCCGCCATTCATTCCTAGCTGATATTCAAATCCCATAGTATGCTGTAGCATCTGGCTAGAATGAATAGGATGGTAACAAGGTAGGCCTATGTGCAGAATGTTAAAAATTAATATACACTATGACAGAATATGAGAGAAAAAGATCTATCCATTGTCTTACCAACTGGCCCTGTTGGCTTTCATAACTCTTAATAAAGAAAAATAGCAAGAACTGCCCCTGCTTTCAACAAATCTTTCCCTGTCTGCTGCAAGAAACCTCACAAGCAGATTGCAATTTACTCTAAATTAATTTAATCTAAAATGTTTGACAAATCTTGTTGTGCATACAATGGCACCTACAGGAAATTGATTCCCCGGGAGCTATTCATTAGGTTGAAGAAACTGTTAGCCAACAGATGGATCAGATGGCACAGTATTTGCTCCCTGGTTGGATAGACCACACATGGTGCAAACACTTCCACTTAAAGCTTACAAAAGTTGGGTTTTTTTCCTGATTATGGCTCCCAGAATCCCAGTACAATTAATAGAATTTGGAAGTAAATTGGAAGCCACTAAATTTAAGTAAGGATCAAAGATACGTGGTCTCTAATATGTACATGACATACATGACACCCATTTTTTTTTTTTTGCTTACTATATTTGTTTGGGCTTGGACTCATGTTAGCCACCTCGAGTCCCTGAGGGGAGATGGTGGCAGGGTATAAATAAACATTGTTATTATTATTATTATTATTATTATTATTATTATTATTATTATTATTATTCCCAATTCCAGGTAACAGCAGGATTGAAGAAAAACAACTGGAAAAGCTGACACGATATGAGGATTTAAATATTGAACTGCAAAGACTCTGGCACAAGCCAGTCAAGGTGGTCCCAGTGGTGATCGGCACACTGGGTGCAGTGCCTAAAGGCCTTGGCCTGCACTTAAACACAATTGTTGCCGACAAAATTACCATCTGCCAGCTGCAGAAGGCCACCTTACTGGGATCTGCACACATTATTCGTCGATACATCACACAGTCCTAGACACTTGGGATGTGTCCAACGTGTGATCTAATACAACAGCCAGCAGAGTGTCTGCTGTGGGCTCATTTTGTTGTATTTCAAATAATAATAATCCAAGCATTGCATTTTTCACTAGTAGTAGCATCTGAATACTATTTTCAAGGGGACTCAAACACTGAACACTTCATATAACCTGTTATTCTCACTGCTTTCTGCTTGTTTACTCATTGTCATTACTGTATTTTCAAGTCCTCTTTCTTCACCTCACCTACTCCCTTTCCCTTCCTCTTGATCTGCTTTGCTGTTCACTTGTTATCAACTCCATCTTCAGGGCTCTATCTTTTCCAGTTCTCCCTTTCCCTGTATCTCTGAGCTCCTAGCACTTGCCTTATACGCATCCCATCAACTTCCACTCCAGTTCCAAACATGGCTGGGATTCCTCCCAAGTTAATCCTGCAGCAACTGATCCTCATGCACTTAATATTCACGGCAGCTAGAACATTTCACGGTGAATTGGATGTACATTCAACTGGAAATGGAAATTTTATGACTGTTCGCAGTCTGAACTGCAGATTACACCAGCTGAGAAAACATGGAAGCAAATGAACAACCTGTGAACTGTAAAGTATATTAATAATGAAACCACAGCCCGGGAAATGAAGGCTTTATTCTGTTTATATTCGGCTCTATTAAGGAAAGGCACCCTTCACTGGCTCCGCCCCATTAGGCAACAATCTGTGCGATGAAGAGGCGCACAAATGTTGTAGTTTGAGCAACTTGAACATGGAAGAAGCCATTGACTGGAGCTCCTTCCTAGACATAGAGACACAATGACAAGATAGATGAGAGGATCTCTCAAGAAGAGGCAGTCTCCCTGCACTTCTCTTCCTTTTGTGCAATACTTAAATTCAGATACTGACTGGCAGCAGATTCAAGTAAATCAAAGGAAAGACTTCTTCACCCATTATGTAATTGAACATGATTCAGCTTCCGCACAATGTGATGATAGGCATCAGCTGAGACAACTTTTGAAACACAGACACAGTCCTGTAACATGGGGAAGAACTTGATCAACGGCTTCTAAACAGGATTGTTCAGTGGAATTTAAATTTAAAGGCATGATGGAGAAACATTGTAAGTGGGCCGTCCATAGATATTGTATTAACCTTTGTGATAAATTTGATGCTGAACCTGAAGGCCCAGAATCAAGTCTATGGAGCAAACCAATGTTGGGTCTTCTCTTATGGCCACATGATATGGTGAAAATCTGAGGTTGCCCATAAATTGTCCATGTGTACAGCACACTCAGAAGATGATAAAGAAATGTCTACCAGTCATTTACTAAAAACCTAGTTCACAGTTGGTTGGAAGTACACAGCTTCAAGATATTAGAAGGACACCACATTGGGAGGAAACCACATGCATTGGATGTCTGTCTATCTATCTATCTATCTATCTATCTATCTATCTATCTATCTATCTATCTATCTCCCCTTTTCTCAGTTTTTGAACTATGTGCAAAATAATGTGTACCTTTGAAAAATGTGTGCAAGCAAGCTTTAACTAATAGAAAACACATACATTAGGAAAAAGCATAACATGTATATACCAAAATAAGCATAATTTGTGCAGGGAACTTGGAGGCAACCTGATCAAAAACAATGTCAGGAAGGACATTAAAACTTGTGCGCCAGCTGCACAAGGAAAGTCGGATCTGGCCACGGTGGTCCATGCTCTTGTTACATCCCGATAAGATTACTGCAATGCACTCTACATGGGGTTGCCTTTGAAGACTGTTTGGAAACTCCAACTAGTCCAGCGGGAGGCAGCCAGAGTACTTACAGGAGAGTCATACAGGGAGCACACCACCCCCCTGTTGTGTCAGCTCCACTGGCTGCCGATCCAATTCCGAGCACAATTCAAAGTGCTGGTTTTGACCTACAAAACCCTATACGGTTCCGGCCCAGTGTATCTGTCCGAACGCATCTCCCTCTACGTCCCACCTCGGAGTCTAAGATCTTCTGGGGAGGCCCTGCTCTCAACCCCGCCTCTATCACAAGTGAGATTGGCGGGGACGAGGAGCAGGGCCTTCTCGGTGGTGGCCTCTCACCTGTGGAATTCACTCCCGGGGAAATTAGATCAGCGACATCCCTCCTTTCCTTTAGGAAAAAACTGAAAACATGGATTTGGGACCAGGCATTCAGACAATCTGGCAGATAAAGAAAGGACTTTGACGATGGACAAGAATTGACTAAGTGGAATGGAATTATGGAACTCTGAAAGACGAACGCTGAGCATGAGATTAGTTTTACTGATTGTGTTATATACCGATTGTTTTTAACTGTGATAATTGTTTTAACTGCTGTTTTGTACGTATGTGTATTTTGTGTAGGCATCAAATTGTGCCTTTTTGTAAGCCGCCCTGAGTCCCCCCTCGGGGGTTGAGAAGGGCAGGGTAGAAGTACTCGAAATAAATAAATAAACAAACATACAGATGGAATTGGAGAAATACAACCAGATTATGCTTGTTTGGGAGATATTCACACTCCTTGGTACTCTGTCCATTAGGCAATAATCTCTTGCTTTCTGAGGTGGTAAAACTAAACTGCATGCAGTTCAAACACAGATACTTATGTCTAAGACCACTATCCTGCAAAACTTGGAACTTGGCTGATGTGGAGAACCAATCCCAAAGCACTGCTTGCTATTAAAATTCCAAAATTTGTGTGACCCCCCCCCCCCCCCCATAGATGTCACTCCCCACCCCTTTCCCCCTTTCTCTCTGCATGCTGTCTGCTCTTGACAACACTATAGCTGGAGGGACTGATCTCTGTCAGTGCTGAAGTCTATATTTGTTAATCCTCATAGAAGTCAAAAGCTCAAATTCCGAAACAAGAAAAGCAAAAGAGATTGTAAGCAAAGAACCTGCACTTTGCATGCAGGATAACATGGCACTATTTTTAAATGATCTTAGGTAACAAGACTGGAGTAGTCTCCTGCCTGAGGCCTTGGAGTGTCACTGCCAGTCAAAATCTAGCACCTATATGAGACAGTGGTTTGACTCACTATATGGAGTTTCACATGCTTGTTAAATTCTGTAACCTATATCAATTCTGAGAAAAATAGGTAACATATGCTTGCCCTTAGCTAACATAAGGCTTTTTGTACATGTTACTCATAGCAGGGAATAACAAACTACACAGAGCCCTGCATAGTTTCACATTCCCAAACTACTGCAATATCTATATGACTATTAGGGTAGAAAGCAGTGGCTCTTGCTTTCACTTTACTTTAGTTGTTCTTAGTGACATCATCAATAAGCAAAAACTCATTTATTGTGAAGTGCTAAGATGATGTTATCAGATTCCAAAGAGGCTGAAATGGGTTGTCTGCTTAAGAAACCCAAATGGGGTAGAACAGCAGCAGGTAAAAGGAGTTACTAAACAGGTAGCTTGATGTCACAATACCTAGGCACTGCCTTATTCAGGTAGAGATGAACCAAACAAACTCCCAGTTTATGTTAAACAATTTAATTAAAGCAGCACTTACTTTCTGGCTGTTTTAATAGAGGTAGCACTCAGCCACAGAATATAAAACAAAACTGACAGCAAATGCTGTTGCAGGTTCAAGATAACACTCTAGTGAAAAGGTCCAGTCCAGTGGTCAAACATCAAGAGTTCAATAAACAAAGTCCAGGTATCAAGAGTTTATACTGTAGTCAAAAGCCAGCCCAAAGATTCAAGGTTCTAGGGTTCCAAGGGTTCAGGAGACAGGTCAGGATACTGAAAATCCACAAACCTGGGGGAAAACCAGCAGCATCTACCACCAAAATAAGACAAATACTTTTCTCCCGAAGATCAGTCCCAAGGCTAACTCATTATATCCAGAAACACACAGCTGCAGCCTATCTCTTGCATACCTCCACCCTTAACTGCTTTCACCCATGAACTCTTACTTACAGATTACTCAACCCTTTAGAACTAAGACTTACATTAACCCTTCCATCACCAACTGCTAGGCCTGCCACCACCAACCACCATCAACTGCAGAACATGATACATGACCAGAGGCGGCCCTAGGTAATTTTCAACGGTAAGCAAACAGTATTTTGCCCGCTCCCCCCAACCAATCACTTATATATATTTTTTTTCTGTTCATCGTGGGAGTTCTGTGTACCAAGTTTGGTTCAATTCCATCATTGGTGGAGTTCAGAATCCTTTTTGATTTTAGGTGAACTATACATCCCAGTAACTACAACTCGCATATGTCAAGGTCTATTTTCCCCCAAGAGCACCTCAAGAGCGCCCCTGGGCAAAATCAACTATACTGCAAAGGTTTACTTTGCGTAATGGCTAGAGCCGCCCCTGTACATGACACTTGGCTAAGATTTCACAACCATTCACTCACTGATTTTGCTTAGCACAAAACATTTACTGGACTCTTCAAGCCTGCCTACTGGACATAAATGTGCTCCAAAAAAAGAGAGGAAATGTGGCGATGAAGAGAGAGGCTGAGCAAACCTACTAAGAGCCAGCCAATTGACGGTCAGTTAATTTTGTAACGAAGAAGGGAAAAAAATACAAAGTCAAGGTGTGTTTTCTAAACTGTCCAAGAAGGAAAAACAAAAAATATATTATTACAATCAGAGAGGGGGAAAGGGTCTGAGGAAGGTTTTAGAAACCATTCATATCCACAGCAGACATCACCTTGAAGCCCAAGTTTCAGATCCAAGGCAGAATCTTGAGGGTAAAATGGCAAAGTGAGTGACAGCAGCCCAAGGGTGGAAACTTAAAATGCTTGTGGCTGGTGCCTCTGGAGAAATAAAACATGGCGACGTTCTAAATGTCAGAAAAGGTGAACATTGTCTAAAGAACCCCAATATGATTCCAAGCAGATGCATCCAACTCTTAGCTAAGAAGAAAATGAGAAAACATGACTTTTTTGGTGACTGGTGTCGACTGAGGGCTTCAATTTTTTTAAGAGAGAAGTATTAAAATAAGAAAAAAGGGAGAACATGTCAAGAGCTCCAACATGATATAATGCAGATGCAACAAACTCTAAATGAAGGCGAGCAGAATATTTCTCTCCCCTCCAGGTCAAACTACCAAATGGAAAGCCAATTTTGGAATAACTTGTTGCAAAGTGCATACATTATGCAAACAGCATTTCATTGTTCGAGCCATTCAGTCACATTTTTTGCTTTATTAGGCACAGATGCCATTCAGCAACAATGAATCTGAGAAATGTTGTGCTTGCTGACTTGCACAATAGGGCAATAGCATCTGACAACATGTTGTCACTAACTATTTCTGGAGCATTTCAGGGAAAGGCTTAAGTGCCCTCGGCATTCCTTCTGTAAGAGTTAGGGAGTCTCAGCAAAGGCAGCGGCATCACAAAACTGTGAGTGCCACTTAACAAATATATTCAAGTCAATACTGTCTAGCCAATTGTTTGTCTTCTGTTCCTGATCATTTGGTAACAGTTAGCTGGTGCTTCTAAAATGAGCCTTGAAAATTAAAGACTTTTATCACTACATTTATTCTGGCTGGAGGCAAAGACTACTGTTCTGCCACAAGTTTTGTATAGTATAGAATTTACAGAGCTTGGAAATTTTATAATAATCATCACTCCCAAGTTGAAAGTTCTGAGAGTTCTGGTCTAAAATAAGAAACTTTACTAAGCTCTGATTAGAAAGAAATGCAAAGGAGTCTCATTTCTGAAACTGGCTGGAAGAAGAGCCATGCAGATGCTTTTTAGGTTCTGGGGAACTGATGCCAAATCACATAATTATCAGCACGGCTTTATCCTCTCTGGGCTGAATGCAAATGGTGGAAGTTTGGGTGAAATTACAGATACCATCAGCTATCAGTGACACAATGAACCTGCTCTCAGTTGGAGTCTGAACTGGAAAGGTCTTGAATCCTATTCCTGATATTAGTTCAGCACTTTTGATGTCTGGACTACAACCCACAGTTGATGCCTTGACACACTGGAATCAGGGCCACAAGCTTCTATTGATCCAAAACCTGCAACTTCTTACAACCCAAGAAATAGCAGTATAATAATGGTATTGGTTATATCATGCTAGTCTTATCACTGTATGGGTGTGAAGTAGAGAGAGGAGGGCAAGATATAGAAGGAAACGAGAGTAATACATTATTAATATTTTTATTTTATATCTGAGTATAAAGAGCAACATTACTATTCAAAATCTATACATATAATAAAAGTCAAAGTTTGTATGCGACGTAGGGCAGAGGTAGGTAGGATGTAGGGCGGACGTGTTTGTGTCAGCTTTCTGATTGGCTGCCACTGTGGTGCTATTTGCATATGGTCTCTGATTGGCCAACCTCAACAGGACCCCCTGGTGGCGAAGACAGTTAATGAGAGAAACGGAGACATGACAGAGGGAAATTTGCATATGGTCTCTGGCCAGACTCAATTCCAAGATTCCGAGAGGACAAAGAGATGAAAGGAAAAGGCCAGATGCTGTGTCAGAAAATTACCAATAAAGACCAAAATTGGCACACAGAGCCCCCATGACCCACTCTACAGCCTACTGCAGTTTGGAGGAGGATGGACCATGGATGATGGGACTTCCAGTCCCATCACTCACTTTCTGAGACCGCTGTTGACCTCATCCAATGACTGATCTAGACCAAACTTGGCACATAGACCTCTCATGACCCACTTTACGCCCTGGTGTGGTTTGGCTGGGGATGGACCATGGATTATGGGACTTGCAGTACCTTTGCTCAATTCCTGAGACCACTGCAACCCACATCCAATTACCGATAAAGACCAAACTTGGCACACTGAGTCTCCGTGATGCACTCTACACCTTGGTGCAGTTTGGAATAGGATGCACCATGGACGATGGGACTTGCAATACCTGCACTCCCTTCCTAAGACCATTACAACTGCCAGCAAAGATGGATCAGGACCACAATTAACACAGAGAGCCCGCATGACCCACTCTACATCCTGGTGCGGTTTGGAAGAATTTGACAATGGATGATGGGACTTGAAGTCACTTCACTCACTTCCTGAGACCACTGAGACCCTCGCCAATGACTGATCAAGACCAAACTTGGCACACAGAGTCCCCATGACCCACTCTACATCATGCTGCTGTTTGGAGGAGGGTGGACCATGGATGATGGGACTTCAAGTACCTTCACTCACTTCCTGAAAACAATGCAGCCATTATCCAATGACCAATAAAAACTAAACTTGGCATACAGAACCACCATTACCCACTTTCTCTAATAACCCGGGCAGCGCTGGGTCCCCAAGCTAGTTGTAAAATAAGAAGACAAATAAGTTTTAATTGGCAAGCAATAAGCACATAGGATAAGATAACAAGATTTCCAAAACAATGAAAGTAGAAGAAAAATCTAGGACTCCAGTAAAAAGATAAATGCAAATGACTGAAAAAAAGTTTTATCCTTTGTTTCTTTTCCTAATCATTTTCTAATTCCATGATAACAGTGACGCTATATTTTTACAAATATACCAAGCTTTCAACTTGATATATTTGTAAGAATTTACCACTGAAGGGTAGATCATGTAATGTGCAAGGCTTGATGAATCCAAGGCTGGGGTTAAAATGGCTGGAAGAAACATTAACAACCTTAGATATGCAGGATGATACCACTTTAATGGTTGAAAGTGAGAAGGAGCTGAGGAGCTTTATAACCAAGGTGAAAGAAGAAAGTGCAAAAGTTGGGTTGCAGTGAAACATAAAAAAAACCCCAAGATTATGGCAACCAGAAACTAAGAGTAGAGACATCACACTGGCAACGAAGATCCACATAGTTAAAGCAATGATATTTCCCGTAGCAGCCTATAGATATGAGAGCTGGACCATAAGGACAGCGGAGTGAAGGAAGACAGACGCTTTTGAAGTGTGGAGCTAAAGGAAAATTCTGAGAGTACCTTGGACTGCAAGAAGATCAAACCAGTTTATACTCCAAGAAATAAAGCTTGACTGCTCACTGGAGGGAAGGATATTAGAGGCAAAGATGAAGAACTTTGGCCTCAGAATGAGAAGACAGGAAAGCTTGGAGAATATTATGATGGTGGGGAAAATGGAAGGAAAAAGGAAAAGGGCCGACCAAGGGCAAGATGGATGGATGGTATCCTTGAAGTGACTGGCTTGACACTGAAGGAGCTGGGGGTGGCCACGGCCAACAGGGAGCTCTAGTGTGGACTGGTCCATGATGTCACAAAGAGTCAGAAGTGACTGAATGAATAAACAACAAACCACTGAAGGGACTAGAAACTTAACTTTCCTTAAAATGACATTCTCACCAATCTACCAGATGCACAGAAGAGTGAAAGCCAAGTTCTAGTATGATACAACATATTCCGAGACAGACCGTAAACAGCCATTTATGTAGGATCTCTATTAGATTTTATCTACCCGTCCCCTGAAATGGCCACTTTTGATTCATGGAGCCAAATCCCAGAGCTGGCCTATCCAGCAGTGACACTGCTCCAGACTGTGAGCTCGAAAACTGCCTCCAGCACAAGAAGCTGACAAATTGTTTAAAGCACCATGCTGTCCCTCCACAGCATGGCAGGGGGTCCTCCCATGTCTTCTGTCATTCTCTCGCCTGCAATGATTTACGGACCTGCAGTGTAATTAGTGACAATTGGAAAGACTGCCAGTTTCAGAGAAGCCAATCCTGGGAGCCCATGAGACGGGATGCCAGATGGCAAGGATGGAAATGAAACGCAAGGCCCTCTGGTAAGGGATGATCTCACTTGCTGATGCTTCTCTCTAGGAAGCCAGAACTCTCCTAACTCTCGGTTTGCAAGCAGATATGTGCTGGAGAAAAGTAAAGACATGCTCTCCCCTTGCAAAAGAGGTAGGGAAAGAGCTATAGGTGGAAAAAAGAGAGCGAAGATGACAGAAGTGCTTCAACCAGTAATCGATTAAAAATATTTCAATTTCTGAAATGGGTCTAGTTGTCTCCTTACAATCCCAAGCTGACTCTTCTTTAGACAAACTTGTAGCCTTTATTTAGAGGGAAAATTCAACAGCAGGAATGTTCATATTTCCCTTAAAAAATTTAAAGACCTATTGATTGTCCTAAATAGAGTAAAATCATAGATTCAGTAAGCTTTACCTATATGTTGACTCACCATTCAGGAATCTATTCAATACGCGTTGCTGTGGTCCAGTCTGGTGATTTGGAAAATAAAGTAATGAGAAAGTGTTAGGTGTATGCTGTCCAAATTTGGTGTCAGTTCATCCAGTGGTTTTTGATTTATGTTAATCCCACAAACGAACATTACATTTTTATTTATATAGATGTCTACTCTAGTGAAAGGCTGGTATGCACATATGTGGTGGGACTGTTTAAATGCAACAACCTTTTGGGATAAGATAATTAAAACAATGGGGAAACTTTTCAAAATAACTATTCAACTCAATATGGAATTTATGTTAATGGCAGTTACAGGGAATAAAAGCATTGCTGCGAAGAATCAAGACCTATTTAAAGCAATGATCTTAGCAGGAAAGCCGGTAATAGCCTGGGGATGGAGAGATGAAAAAAAAATGAAATATGGAAAATTGGAATAACTATTTATTTGAGTAAGTCCAATCAGATATTATTGCATGTATAACCCAAGAAGGATCACAGGAGGACAAAACAAAAGAAATTAAAGAGAAATGGGCAACATTTATGAAATGGGTAGAAGAAGGGGAAGCCAGCACTGATACTGTACAAAGATTTAAAAGGTTGTGCTCGTGGTTAAAAATAAAGATATAGAGAGAAAAGTGGTGGGAGGGGTAGGGAAGGGTGGGGGGAGGAGGGGGGAGAAAAAAATGTAATACGAACAAACTTGTAAAGAATCTGAATAGATAATATAGAAATATGTTATCATAATGTAAACCTACAATAGACAGTTATTATCTATTCAAATATATTATTTTGTTTTCAATAATATATATATATATATATATATATATATATATATATATATTTACTCTAGTTGAGACTAATGGACATAAGCCCAGCCAATTATATGTAGTCTTCTTTTTTATCACGACTGAGTTGCCTTTTGTTTTTTCTGAATAAATTTTTATTAAACATTTTAAACACCAACACAAGGAAAGAGGGAGAACATTCCAAAAGAAGATAGAAAAGTAGGAAACCTGATCACCATAAGGAAAAATCCATAAAAAGAAATGTAAAGGGCAAGTAGAAAAAACAAACAACAAAAACAAACAAACAAACAAAAATAATACCGAAAAAATACAAAAAAATATAAAAAATACAGAAAATATWAAAAAGTARAAAAAACAAAATCTATACTAAAATGACTTCCACTCCAGCCTCAGGATCTTCATTAAATAGTTCTTTATCTTATTTATGTTTGCTTATTCTCTGCTATTCTTCTATTTTTTTTTTCCGTAATCATAAAAAAGGGTCCAATCTGTCCTTTTTATCGATTTTCCGGTATTTTTCCTCATCAAAAAAGTTAGTTCATCCATGTCTCTTATTTCTTTAACCTTATCTAACCATTCATCAATAATGGGAGTCTGTTCTTTTTTCSAGTGTCTTGCAAAGCTAATTCTAGCTGCTGTTGTTAAGTATGTTAACAATTTGTCTTCATTTTCTTCAAGTTGTAATTCCAGGACTGTGAAGCCCAATAAATAATATTCTGGTTTCTTCTTAAACTTCCTTTTGAATTTTTTTTTTTGTGTTTCCTCATGTATTAATGACCAATATTTAGATGTTTCTTTACATGTCCACCACATATGGTAGAATGTATCTATTTGATCACTACACTTCCAGCATTTATCAGATGTATTCTTATACATGTGGCTTAATTTTGGGGGGTAATGTACCATCTGTGGAACATTTTAATCCAATTTTCCTTTAAATCCATTGCGTAAGTATACTTCAACTTTTTGTTCCACATTTGTTCCCATTCTCTAAATTGGATAGGCCTTCTTAATTTTTTCTGCCCATTTGATCATGCATGATTTGACCTGTTCCATTTCCATTACCCACGAGTGAGTTGCCTTTTGTAGTTCTTTATGTGTGTCCACTTTATTATCATCCAATAATGGAATGTATATTGAATAAAGAAAGGACCGAAACAAAACCAAACAGAGGAGTGTACATTTTATATACTGACAATAGTATATAAGAATAGGTCTCTGTAGTCACTTATGGATACATCGCTAGAAATGTACTTCTGGAAGACAATCATGCTTGGCCATTAGGGATCATCTACGATGATGATGAACTGTTAATATTCTTCATCTATATTGTGTCCAATTCTGGGCACCACAATTGAAGGGAGATGTTGACGAGCTGGAATGACTAAAACGATCAAGAGTCTGGAGAACAAGCCCTATGAGAAGCAGCTTAAAGATCTGGGCATGTTTAGCCTGAAGAAGAGAAGGCAGAGAAGAGACATGATAGCCATGTATAAATATGTGAGAGGAAGTCATGGGAAGGAGGGAATACAAAATACAAAATACAAGAAAGGAGATTCCATCTGAACATTAAGAAGGACTTCCTGACTGTGAGAGCCGTTCAACAGTGGAACAGTGGAACTCTCTGTCCTGGAGTGTGGTGGAGGCTCCTTCTTTGGAGGCTTTTAAACAGAGGCTGGATGGCCGTCTGTTGGGGGTGCTTTGAATGCAATTTTCCTGTTTCTTGGCAGGGGGTTGGACTGGATGGCCCATGAAGTCTATTCCAACTCTTCCACCGTGACTTGGCCATGGTGATCCATGCTCTGGTTACATCCCATATAGATTACTGCAACGCTCTCTACATGGGGATTCTATATCTGTATTTCAAAACTAACGCATGGGTCTTCATCATATGCATATTCATCATTTTTTTTCACATGTCTTTTCTAATTCTTTCTTACTATTTTATCAAATACTGCACCGTAACATAATCTTACAAATCTTTTCTTCACCATCCTCTGAACCCTCTATGTCAGCAAAATATCCCATTACAAAAGACAAGTCTCAGATAGGGCAGAAAATGGATCCTTGGCACCATGGCTTGCATATTATGGTATCTTTGCACCTTCATGATAATATAACTAATGAGTTTAGGTAATAGAGGAAACAAAGGCTGAAAACCTGTTAATGTTCTATGCATGTGTAACTATACCAGCATAGTTAATGGAAGCAGGAAGGGAAAAAAATGAGGACTGTAAAGAGAGGAAGGCACCGCAGAAATAAGCTATTCGGAAGACAGATGTTGTCTATCTTCCATTGCCACCACAACACTGGCTAGGGAAAAGTGCACTGCAATAATAGGGTTTTGGTTTTAGTAACCTCTAAGCCAGTTGTTCTTAATCTTTAGTCCTACAAATGTTTTGATCAACTACCAGAATCCTTACGCATTGGCTATGCAGCTGGGACTTCTGGAGGCCAAAATCAAAACATCTGGGAGATGAAAGTTTGTAAACCACAGATGTACTATATTATACACTGTTTGTCAAAGGGATGGAAGAAATCTAGGCCGGGTTCTGATGATAGATGGCAGTCTGCTACTACAAGCACACACTTGGCTAGGTAGAACAGCAGGGATGAGCAGGCTAGTTTTCCTTTTCAGACTAATGAAGAGGTTCAGTAACAAAAGACAACAGCAAAATAACAACTGCATGGAAAAGAGAATCAGGTGCAGAATGTTTGCACAGGGGGCAGAAACAATTTTCTCCCTATAATAAACGGCTCTCCTTTCTTGACATCTTACTTGCACATTTTAAAAACAGTTGAGACTTAGAAGTAATTGGGCATCCTCAGCAAACAGAATGGTGAACTGGGTTGTTGTAAGTTTTCTGGGCTGTATGGCCATTTTCCAGGAGCATTCTCTCCTGATGTTTCACCTGCAACTATGGCAGGCATCCTTAGAGGTTGTGAGGTCTGTTGGAAACTAGGAAAGTGGGGTTTATATATCTGTGGAATGTCTAGGGGACCTCAAAAACAGGGGAACTCCAGACAAGAAACAATCAGGGACAGCTAATCACCCCTCAACAAAGGATTAGCCCAGGCAGTAAGAAGCCACACTTTGAAACTCCTAGGCCATTAAATGCTAATCAAGGTGGCCAATTGAAACATTCACGCCTACCTCCAACAGAGAAAGAGTTCTTTCTGCCACCCTGGACATTCCACAGGTATATAAACCCCATTTTCCTAGTTTCCAATAGACATCACAACCTCTGAGGATGCAGGTAGCACGTCAGGAGATAATGCTTCTGGAACTTACAACAACCCAGTGATTCCAGCCATGAATGCCTTCGACGATACATAGAATGATGAACATTTATATTTTAGTTTGTTTTCTAATATGAATTTAATACAACTTGATATTTGTTCATATTCAGAACAGAAAACATTTAAGAAATGCAGAGAGGAGTAGAAACTGCTCAATTTAACTGTCCACGGTTAGGGCTTTCAGTTCATAAAATTATCCCATGTATTCCCCCATGTCTATGGTACTGAATTGCAAATAGCATGGCTATGCTTTTAACAAGGCAATCAAAAACAATGTGTTTGATTCCACAGATATATAAACCCATTTTCCTAGTTCCAACTGACCTCACTACCTCTGAGGATGCTTGCCATAGATGCAGGCGAAACATCGGGACAAGATGCCTCTAGAACATGGCCATATAGCCCGAAAAAACCTACAGCAACCCAGTGATTCCAGTCATGAAAGTCTTCGACAATACATTAAACACAATGTGGTCTTTTCCATCTCATGAACAGTAGAAAAGCAGTGAAAAGCAGAGGAAACCATCTCAATCCATTCCCTCCCATCTTTCCCCTTCTTCTAGGATGGTCAGCCATCTCCCATCCTTTCTGTGCCTCTCCCCATCTTCTCTGCATCTCTTGCAATTGGGAGTTGAGTAGAACCTATCTTTTGAAAACAGAGTATTCCCTCCGTTTCCTTGCACTGCTGTCATGGAGTCCCACCAGAAGTGGCTTTGCATCATGTGATGGTTTCTGTGGGACTCCTTGGTGGCAGCGCAGGGAAACAGAGAGAAGATGGTCTCAAGCCAGCATGGGATTAAGTCCTTGGTCTGTCCTCTGCTAGGTGAACAGGGAAGAGATGTTCATGTATGAGAGTTTCCTTAAATATGTAGCTAGTTGCTTTTGAAATGCAGAGTATTGGGTTAGAAGGACTATGATGTGATCCAGAAAGATCACTCTTATATTTTTCATTAAATGGAATGAGGGAAACTCTGTAATTGGGGGAAGGTTTCGGAGCCAGCACAAAGGCTAGACTGGAAGAAATAAATATCACTTCAGTACATCAGTTGACATCTACTACCAACTGCACCTGCAGCTGTACTCTGGTTCCTTTTTAAGTCAACTACGCTTTTGGCTCAGATGCAAATAAAACCTGAGCCACTTACTACAGATGTTTTCCCCTCATTGTCCTCTCCCTGTCTGAAACACTACTACTACTAGAGTTTATGCAAAAATACCAAACATCACAGAAGCAAAAATGAGCGAGAATACATTTTTCCACCGCTAAAGCATCCTAGTGTTGACAGAATGAGGACACACTTCCCCACCTCAGAATTTTATAATAATACCTCGGGGGAGTCACCAGCAAAGTTTGGCCAAAATATAATTAGTTTGCACAGCTATTAGGGCTCAATAAAGGTTTTAATGTGTGTGCAGATCTCCTGAATTTCAGATTCTCTTCTCAAAAGCCTTTCCTATGCTACTCAGAGTTAGGTAAACCAGGCTGAGGTGCAAGAGTTTCTGTATTTACAGAAGAAACAAGATTATTATCTTGCAGTCATCTTTATTGCTCAGAAGAAAAAGCAAAAAGGAGAGGAACAAGAAGACAATTGGGAAGGACCAGGGTACTCTGAATACATCTCCCACTTTTCTCTCAAAATGCAGAAACTCAAAGGCAAAAAAATACATCAAAGGCATCTTTTACACCAGAAAATATAACACAGTTGACTTCAAGAGAACCTGTTTTTGAAGACTAAATTAATCTCTCAAGCATGATACCTAACTAAGCAAGGGGGCTTAGAGCAGCACCACCTGGTAGAAAACATGGGAGATGGAACCTGTTGCTAACTTTGCTCAAGGCTGGCACAAGCTTCCTCCAGTTGTGGCTCTATGTCAGGGAGTATGATTATCTCAAAAACCTGCCAGCCTGAGGCATACCAAGCCACAGTCATTCTCACTGCACCCAGAAGCACACGGCACACAAAAGAGTTGCTTCAAAGACAGCATGATCTGAGTCATCTAGGCATCCTAGATATTTAAATCTTGCTCTTGGCTTGAATGCCAGGGAGAGAACAAAGAAAGCTTGTGTTGAGCCAACCCATTTATTGGAGGGACTGTATTCTCCCATATGAACCTGTCCATGTTTAGGAACCTTCTGGAGTAGATCTTTTCTGTGCCCCCCTATCTTTACTGCGGCACCTAATGGGAATAAAGGGGAGGGCCTTCTCCAGAGCTTCTCCCAGACCCCATTGTGCTCTTGACCCACTGGTCATTTGAACAGCAAAGGACTTCACAAATGCTTCCGTCCTGTATCCAGACTCCAGATTATTACAATAAGTGCAGATACTGCTCAGTGTTGGAAATAATATGGCTCTAGAGATGTCAACATTTACTATGAGGGCCATCAAAATTGCCCCCAAACATAGACTCCAAGGAAGAAAGATAAGACGTAAAATGAACACCCAAGCCCTTCAAAAGCCCTCTAAATAAGCCCTTCTCCAAACAACACTCAAGGATCAACTATTCACGGAACACCTTGAAAATGTTGATGAACATCGGAATAAACTGAAGAACTCTATCAATACAGCCTGTGAAGAAACCATTGGATACCAAACTAAGAAACATCAAAACTGATGTTTGCCTGAAAAAAATCTACAACAACCCAAAACCGATTTGATGAAAATTATAATGAGATCCAACAGTTAATCCATATGAAAAGGAAAGCCTTCCAAATACGGCAAAGAGACACCAACTGTGCTGCTAAGAAAAAAAGATCTACACTAGTGCAAAAGCTAAGGTCTAAAGAAGGACCAGAGAACTCAAGAACATCTGGTGGACAAAAAAGGCTCAAGAAATCCAACACTGTGCATATGTCCATGATGTACGGGGATTCTTTAATGCCACATAGATCATCTATGGTCCAACAAATCATAGCATACACCTGCCATGCTCATCAAATGCAACCAAACTTCTAAAGGACAAAAAAATCAATCGTACGACACCGGAAAGAGCACTACCATAACCTCCTTAACCTCAACTCTAATGTGGCTGAACAGGTCCTCCCAAAAATCCTGTAACAACAAATCAGGGATGAGCTTGCAGCACTGCCTTGTTTGGAGGAAGTCAGCAAAGCCATCAGCTAATTAAAAATAACAAACCCAGCAGACCTGATGGGATACCTATTGAACTCTTTAAAGGGCATGGACCTCAGGTGAAACAATAACTCCACCAACTCAACTTTAAGGACGTCACTATCATCACCCTTTTCAAAAGTTGGGAAAGAACAGACTATGTATTGTCGAAGGCTTTCATGTCTGGAATCACTAGGTTCTTGTGGGTTTTTTCGGGCTATAGCCATGTTCTAGAGGCATTTCTCCTGACGTTTCGCCTGCATCTATGGCAAGCATCCTCAGAGGGGAGGTCTGTTTGAAATAGGAAAGGGTTTATATATCTGTGGAATGGCTGGGGTGGGGCAAGGAGCTCTTCCCTGCTGCAATTAGGTGTGAATGTTTAGCTGATCACCTTCATTAGCATTTGAAGGCCTGCCTGAGCCTGGGAAAATCTGTTGCTGGGAGGTGTTAATCTGTGCCTGGTTTTTTCCTCTCTGTTGTTTAGCTGTTATAATTTTAGAGTTTTTAATACTGGTAGCCAGATTTTGTTCATTTTCATGGTTTCTCCTTTCTGTTGAAATTGTCCACATGCTTGTGGATTTCAATGGCTTCTCTGTGTAGTCTGACATGGTGGTTGTGAGAGTGGTCCAGCATTTCTGTGTTCTCAAATAATATGCTGTGTCCAGGTTGGTTCATCAGGTGCTCTGCTATGGCTGATTCTCTGGTTGAAGTAGTCTGCAGTGCCTTTCATGTTCCTTGATGCGTGTCTGGGCGCTGCGTTTGGTGGTCCCTATGTAGACTTGCCCACAGCTGCATGGTACACGGTAGACTCCTGCAGAGGTGAGAGGATCCCTCTTGTCTGTCAAACAGACTGTCAAAACTACTGAGGTATCTCCCCTTTAACCTCCACTGGGAAAATCCTCTCAAAAGACATCCTCCCTGAACCCCAGAATGGCTTCTTCCCCTCCAAAGGAACAGTGGATATGTTCTTCACTGCACGGGAGCTCCAAGAAATATGCAGGGAATAAAATCAACCCCTGTACATGGCATTCATTGACCTTCAAAGGCATTCAACACAGTGAATAGCAATGCTCTCTGGACCATCCTATTAAAAATTAGATGCCCTGACAAATGTGTGAACATCCTGCAGCTCCTCCATGATGAGATGGCAGTACCAGTCTTGGACAGCAATGGCTCCCAGAGTGACCCATTTAAGGTGGAATCAGGTGGTTATTTCCCAGCTTATTTTCCATCTTTATAGCGATGATTCTGCAACTTGTTGATGGTAAATTTCTCATTGGTGTGAAAATCACCTATTGGACAGATGACAAACTATCTAACCCCAGCAAGCTGTAAGCCAAAATCAGTGTCACAACAATGTATGTTATAGAACTCCAATATACTGATGATAATGTAGCCAGTACTCATTCAGAAGAAGACTTACAAGCCACCTTCAACGCCTTTGAAAAAGCATACAAAAAGCTTGGCCTCTCACTGAATATAAAGAAACCCAAAGTGTTCTATCAGCATGAACCAGCCAACCCCTCTGCAAAGCCAGAACATCAGCTTAGTGATATAACATTAGAAAATATTGACCATTTCTGTTACCTTGTCAGCCCTCTCTCCATAAAAACTAACATCGACACTGAAATACAACACTGTCTGAGCTCTGCGAGTGCAGCATTTTTTTTAATGTAGCAGAGAGTTTCCGAGGACTAGGACATTCGCAGATATACCAAGATGGGCTGTTGTAGGCTTTTTGGGCTATATGGCCATGTTCTAGAAGCATGCTTCTAAAACATACAGCAACCCAGTGATTCCAGCCATGACAGCTCGACAATACCAAGATGTTTCTTTATAAAGTGAGCCCACAAGAAAGGGCAGACATTGACCACAGACTCACCATGGAGGACCTAGAGGTTCCTGGAGGGAACATACAAATCACATTTGCAAATACTCAAACTGGCAAAAGTTAAATGCACAAATGTAGAGGGCTGACTGCATTTATATAATTACAAATATGCAAGTTAATTGCTTTCTCATATTTAATTTTCTCAATGAAGCACATTTTCATTTATGAACAGCAAAATGCTTTTGGTCTATTTAATTGATAAGCCTTGTCTGGAAACAAAAACTAGCCATAGGTTCAATGTTTTCCTGGACCTACATACTGAGAACAAATCCCATTGGACTCAGTTGGATTCTAAAACAGAGTAGTAATCTTCTATGAATCTACATTTTGGTGATGGATCTGGGCATTGTATGTTTTTAACCTGTTTCCCCTTCCCTTCCGCTCCCTCACCCATATTGTGCTTCAGTAGTTATATTTATATTCCATCATAGGTGGGGTTCAGAATGCTCTGTGATTGTAGGTGAACTATAAATCCAAGCAACTACAACTCCCAAATGTCAATATTATATTTTCCTTAAACTCCACCAGTGTTCACATTTGGGCATATTGAGTATTCTTGTAGAGTTTTGTCCAGATCCATCATTGTTTGAGTCCACAGTGATCTTTGGATGTAGGTGAACTACAACTCCAAAACCAAAGGAAACTGCCCACCAAACCCTTCCAGTATTTTCTGTTGGTCATGGGAGAACTGTTCAATTCCATCGTTGGTGGGGTTCAGAATGCTCTTTGATTGTAGGTGAACTATAAATCCCAGCAACTACAACTCCCAAATGACAAAATCATTTTTTTTGAGTGAAGGACATACATTGGGTTGTCTTGTGTCCAAATTTGGTGTCAATTCTTCCAGTGGTTTTTGAGTTCTGTTAATCCCACAAATGAATATTACATTTTTATTTATATAGATACTGTCTTTTTAAAATAAATATTGCATTTTTGTATGCTGTTCTTGCAGAGTGAAATGTTAGCCTTTTCAATTAAAAAAAGTTTTTTCAAAAGTAAAATATTGAGAATTGATGGACAGAGGTTTTGGCTTCCCATTTGCATTATTTTGCCCCATTTGTTATGTTACTTTTTGTGCTTCATCTTTCCCCAGCAATGCAACAATATTGGTGAGCTCAAAACTCTTGATAAGGGATTCTTCTGTTAGGGAGCATTGTAGGAAACAAGCTCAGAGCAGAGAACGCCCTTGACATTGTGCGTGGGCCTCTTGCCATCATGGCTGCCTTGGGGACATAAGCACCACAGTCAAAATGACCTTTCCCATTTTCTTTCTCCCACTAAGATTCCCTCTTGCCCTCCCTGATTAAGCGCACATCAGAAACCATGGCAGATTTACAGGTTAAAGCATGATTTAGTGGAGTGCGCTGCAGCCAAATTAATGCTGGCTGTAATATAGTTTACCTCATTAAACAATGCACACCAAGATCCCGTCTGCTGTAAAACAATTGGTCTCCGAAGTCTAGTGTTCATCTTCCAGGGTTGCTGGGAGATAATAAATGGGTAATATCCCAGCGATAATGGTAATGGAGTCACGGCTCAGAGCTAATATTATGGCAAAGCTGCAATTATTTCAACAGTAAACAAGGAGACGGTTGAGTTGTCGACAGGATTTGAGCCTGTTGAAATGCTTCAGTTAATTTAGCTGGATCCCGCAATGGTGGCTTGGCTCTTAGAAGGAAGATGAAGTTCTCATCTGCTGAGCAAATGAGCCAAGGCTCTTTCTCACATGTTGGCTTCTGCAAAGCTAAGATCTCCTTTCCCACCCAGAATGTCAAAGAACATCTCAACGATGACAAGAGATGATGCGTGGTGAGAAAGTGGAGGAGGAGACATCCACAAAGACACAAAAATGTCCCACAGAACAAACTGATACCACACAAACCAGGGCGGATGAAACTGACGAAAACAGAAAAAAATGCACACATAAATAGATGAAGAGTGGGGTGGAAGTGATAGTAACAGTATTACAGGTACACATTTCACATTTGAAAAATGCAGGTGAAGAGGAAGCAATGGAAATTCAGAGGCAGCAAGCATATTTTTGGTACCACTACTGTGATTTCTGAGTGGTGAGGCGTAGTGATGCATTGCTACTACCAAATTTCCATGAGAAATACATACTTGAATCTAGTGTGCTATCGAATGTAATGTGCACCTCAATTTTCAAAACCCTGAAACCAAGAAAACCCATTTGCTGTCAAATGTAATGTGCAGCTGTAAAAAGTGCCCTTTTTGAAACTTGACCAGAAAATATGTGCATTACAGTTGCTGTTTGCTTAGAGCTGCTTCTTTGAAAACCAAATTGTTAGGACACCAAATCTTTCAGCAATTGAAAAGAAACCATATATTTATTTATTTAGTATTTATTTACGACATTTATATGCCGCCCTTCTCACCTCTGAAGGGGACTCAGAGCAGCTTACTATATATATATAGACACAAACAAAGACACACTATATTATATTATTAGCGTTGTACAATATTAGTATTATATTTTACCTTATTGTACTATACCATTATATTGTAATATTATTAGTAATATAACATATAATATAAAATATATAATATAGTGCATTAGATTAGATGTGCATTAGATTCAAGTAAATATGGTATGCGTTACCGACAGAGAGCATATTTCCATGTATGTTAACCATACAATCATACACATAGATACCCAGAAGTAACTCCCAATAAATTCAGTGAGACTTACTTCTAGCTAAATATATGTACAGGACTGTAGCATTTTAAAAGGCCTTTGGGATTCATGTATTTCTTTAGGGCAATTATGCTTTTTTTGCAATTATACTTTTTATAACTAATTACATTTCATTTATCTCCTGGAGCTAAAAGAAGTGCACAGTATTTTCCCAATCCCATTTTTATTCTAAAAATAACCACATGATGTTGATTAGGCCAAAAAGTACAATTGGCTCAAGGTAACCATATGTGTATAATAGTGTTTTGGGGGAAAATGGAAATAGTCTCATCTGCAATATTCATTAGGCAGAGGGATGGGTATGAACACAGTGTTCATATGGTGGAAAACACTGTTTGGACATTAAAGAAAAAGCTTTAGCGTTGAGCAAGTTTGATAAAGGCAATTTTCTTTTACTATACAATACACACACACACACACACACACACAACATTATATTTACTGATCCCCCGGTGGTGCAGTGGGTTAAACCACTGAGCTACTCAATTTGCTAACTGAAAGGTCACAGGTTCGAATCCGGAGAGTGACATGAGCTCTCGGTTAGCCCCAGCTTCTGTCAACCTAGCAGTTCGAAAACCTGAAACTGTGAGTAGTAGATCAATAGGTACCGCTCCGGCAGGAATGTAATAGTGCTCCATGCAGTCATGCTGACGACATTACCTTGGAGGTGTCCATGGACAACGCCTGCTCTTCAGCTTAGAAATGGAGATGAGCACCACCCCCCAGAGTCGGACACAACTGGACTTAATGTCAGGGGAAAACCTGTACCTAACCTGTACTATTATATTTATTGTTAATCATGTCATTTGTATGCATGCAGACATAGTAAATATGGTACTTACTGATCTATCCCCCCTCTTCCTGCTCTTATTTCATTCAGTCTTTCCTAAACTATGTACACAAATTTTAGGGCTTCTCAAAGCCTGGTTCTGAAAGAAATAATAATAATAATTATTATTATTATTATTATTATTGAAAAGTCGACAACAGATCCCAAATGTAGACTCTGCAAGGAAGCAGATGAAACAATAGATAACATCCTCAGCTGTTGCAAGAAGATCGTGCAGACAGATTACAAGCAGAGGCATAACATCGTTGCTCAGATGATTCATTGGAACTTGTGCCACAAATACCATCTGCCTGCGACAAAGAACTGGTGGGATCACAAGCCGGAAAAAATTACAGAGAATGAACATGCCAAACTCCTCTGGGACTTCCGAATTCAGGCATACAGAGTTCTGGAGCACAATACTCCTGACCTCACAATCGTGTTAAAAAACAAAGTATGGATTATCGATGTCACAATCCCAGATGACAGTAGGATTGCAGAGAAACAACTGGAAAAGCTGACATGAAATGAGGATTTAAAGATCAAACTGCAAAGACTCTAGCACAAACCAGTCAAGGTGGTCCCAGTGGTGATCGGCACACTGGGTGTAGTGCCTAAAGACTTTGGCCTGCACTTAAACACAATTGGCGCTGACGAAATTACCATGTGCCAACTGCAAAAGGCCACCTTACTGGGATCTGCTCATATTATTCGCCAATACATCACACAGTCCTAGACACTTGGGAAGTGTCCGACGTGTGATCCAATACAACAGCCAGCAGAGTGTCTGCTGTGGACTCATCTTGTTGTGTTTCAAATAACAATAACAATACACTTCTCTATGCCACAAATATAAACAATGAGTTACATCGGTTACATCATTTCATGCATTACAGTGGATTTTCTCAGCCACAACTTTCTCTCGCACATCCCCATGTCTCTATATTTGCAATACACAATGTCATATTTCAATAGAAAAACCACCTATATACACTTCGCATTAAGGATAGAAACCAGCACACCGAACAAAGAGTTAAAATGGACTGGAACACCAAATAGGGGTTAGATATCTGAGGGAATGACAGAAAGAAGGGGGGCTGCCAAATGGTCCCACAAGTTCTAATAACTTGGGCATTAATGATCCTCCTCAGGGTTCTGGACCTGGTTGACTTATGAACCAAAGGAGCCGGAGATGAGAGGTCACACTCGCAACTCTGCATATCTTGCCTCTGTAGCGTGATGAACTTTTTGAACTTCTGACCTCATTAAAAGACTGAATGGCCCAGAGCTGAAACCAAGTAATTATGGAGCAACACCAGATTTATTGAACAAGTTCTGTTCAGCAACAGTGGCTAGACATGTGTGTGTGTGTTTGCATGCATGAGTGTGTGTGTGTGCAGAAGGCAAAAGAAAGGTCTGTTTCCCTGTGAAAAGAAATTCTGTGGTTGCTGCCCATGCGTCATTCTATTTTGTGACCTTTACTGCATCACTCGCCTGCTTCCGGCTCACCTGGCCCTGCAGAGGAGGGCCCCTTTGGCCTGCCATTCAAGCTATGTCAGCTCATCACAGGACTCCCACGCCAATACTATCTTCTAGCTGCTCACATGTAAGACTGAACTTGCCCTTGTCTTCGAATGCCAACGTGGACCATCCTGACATACTCCAAGCTTTCTATATTTTGATGTCAAGACATCTCCCAGCTCAGAATGAACACATGCTGACAATTAGAGACTTCCAGAACCAAGCGAATGAAGAAAAGGGAAACGACTTCCCAACCCAGTAGCAACACTGAGAGATGAAGAATAGGCTGACCTTTTTTCCTGACTTAACAGAAAACTATTTTTGCTACTAGCACTCACATAGTAAAAAGCAACAATGCATTGAAGCTGGACATACAGAAAACATCAGGTCTTTACCAGGGTGTTTGCAATCCACATTGAGTGTAAACTGAAGGGGAAGGGACTTATATATCTATGTTTCTTCATAATTCCTCTTTATAAACTAACTAGCCGTCCCCTGTCATGCGTTGCTGTGGCCTAGCCTGTGTATATGTGTTTTGTGTATGTTTATACATGTATATATATATTTGTGTATATATGTTTTTGCATGTTTATGTGTGGTTTTGCGCACACGTTGAAATGTGTTTTTTGTCTTCTGCTGTGTTTTTCAGTGTTTTTAGAGGTTATGGTCACTCATTGGCCTGATAGGTGTATTGTGTCCAAATTTGGTGTCAATTCATCCAGTGATTTTTGAGTTATCTTAACCCCACAAACTAACATTACATTTTTATTTACACAGATAGATGGTCACTCGTTGGCCTGATAGGTGTATTGTGTCCAAATTTGGCGACAATTGGTCCAATGGTTTTTGAGTTATGTTAATCCCACAAATGAACATTACATTTTTATTTATATAGATAGTATTCTCTTCGGGTTGTTGTAGGTTTTTTCGGGCTATATGGCCATGGTCTAGAGGCATTCTCTCCTGATGTTTCGCCTGCATCTATGGCAAGCATCCTCAGAGATAGTGACTACCTCTCACTACCTCTGAGGATGCTTGCCATAGATGCAGGCAAAACGTCAGAAGAGAATGCCTCTAGACCATGGCCATATAGCACGAATAAACCTACAACAACCCAGTGATTCCGGCCATGAAAGCCTTCAACAATGCAATATTCTCTTCCACTGCCTTTCCCCCCCTCCAAACTATAAGAATTAAGGACACATTCAAAATAAGTGAGCAACCACAGGTATAGAATAGATAAATACACATATTTCTTTGTGTGATGTGTAATTAATCTAGAAAATTGATTGCAACAGGTTGCTGCCACAGTCACTACCTTAAAAGAGACAACATCAAGGACTGATTCAGAAGCAATAAGTCTATCAGTTCAAATGGAGGGATGCGGAAGTAACTCCTTAACTCTTTCCATTCTGTCCTTTCATGTGCTCCTCTGCAACTACTTTGCACCTTGTGAAATAAAATGCAGAGACATCAAAATCTATTTCTATTGGAGAAAAACCCCCAACATCTGAAAATTGAGAGAAAATCGTGGCTGCCTGTACCATTTAGTCTGACCTTGATCCAGACCATTTGTCCATGGAGCTCCAGTTCTTCAAGGATTCAGACAAAGGATCTTTGCTGATGTTTGAAATCCTTCTGGCTGGAGATACTATGTCCTTCATCACACTAGAGAAAACAAAATCCACTTAAAATTCAGTTTCTGCTTCCTGCAGAATTCTGGGCTTTGTAGTTTAGTGAGGCTGTTAAAGGCTCCTCCCTAAACTACAAACCCCAGAATTCTGCAGGAGACAGAAACCAAATTTTAAGTGGACTTTTTTCTCTAATGTGATGAGGATATCAGAAGGGAGATAAAGAACTGTTGTTCTTGTCCCCAATAAGAAAAAAGATATCTTGTTACATCAAGACAACTCACTGAGAAACTAATCAGCCATCACAAGGTCTTTCTCATTTGGGAACATTTGTAGAAAAAAAGTTTGAGTAAAGTACTTGATTTTTGTGTGTGTGAAAAAATGGTTTTGTGCAAAAAAAAGGTGCAATTTTGCACAGAAATTAATATAAGACAGGGGTTTGTGCAAAATATTTCTCACACATAAAAAGGGGAAAAAAGTGATAGATGCATAAAACTCCCATAATTTTCTCCAGTAAAGAGAAAACCTTGGACCGTGAGAAGATCCAACCAGTCCATACTTCAGGAAATAAAGCCTGACTGCTCATTGGAAGGAAGGATATTAGAGGCCAAGATTAAATACTTTGGCCACATAATGAGAAGAAAGGAAAGCTTAGAGAAGACAATGATGCTGGGGAAAATGGAAGGAAAAAGGAAGAGGGGTCGACCAAGGGCAAGATGGATGGATGGTATCCTTGAAGTGACTGGATTGACCCTGAAGGAGCTGGGTGTGGTGACGGCTGACAGGGAGCTCTGGCATGGGCAGGTCCATGAGGTCAAGAAGAGTCGGAAGCAACTGAACGAATGAACAAAAAAAGAGAAAACATTTGAAATTATTTCTTCAAGAAAAAAGGAAGGAAGGAAGGAAAGAAGGTGTGCATTCCTCAGTGAATATACATAGGCTGTGCCCTCTATAACTTTTGGCATCAGTTTGATTTCATTTTAATTGTCAGCTAGAGCGATTTGGAAAAGAAGCCACCCTTGAATAAAGACACAGACAAAGGCACAACGGGGTTTTCAGACCTTGAGCATTCAGAGCGATCAGTTGCAGAACTGCGGTGAAGTCAGCATCTGCTGGAAGTTTATCTTCTCTACAGTAAACAGAGCAACTCAAGTGGCAGGATGTAGGGCTGCTACAAATACACATGATTTCACAGTTCTAACATATGGACCCCAGCTTTGCTCTATTGTGGCTGAAGAGGCCCATCAGACTTGACAGAGTCATGGGTGTGCAATTTGGCCCCATTCAGATAATAATACACATGTCACAGTCAACTAGGGATGGATAGGGGAATAGTCTATTTCTTTCCTATATCATTTTCAGATGTGTTTAGTCCTCCATTTCAATTATATGTATTTTCTCCTAAAATGCACAATCTTGTATGCATTTTCTTCTACCATATGCATTTCTGAATGGATCTTTAAGTGAAGAATTTCACCATACTATTGAGAGGCTTGAGCCATCTAAAGGACATCTCAATTGCAACCTGCATTATGTGTGCGGAAAGTGCAAATTAAGCTGATTTGCTTAAAAATGGGGATCAAACAACATTTTCTAAAATACGACCTTTCGGCAATCATTCCAATTTGTGATGCATCACTTAGGACCTTATCCTACTCAAAATTTTCCTGTTTACTTACTGTCTTCATAAGCTAGCAAAACAGAGGCCATCTCGTGATGCACAGCCACTTTTGGTGAATGTGTGTGGAAATCTGTCTTGCCAGCATACACAAATGGAGAGAGGAGTCAATTTTCAGGAGTTGGGTGTTTCCTGACTCCTGTCTGGAGAAAGCAGCAGGAAGTGAATGAAAGTAGGAAGAAGACAGGGAAATGTTGTGGGATGGCTGACCATCCACCAAGATGGATTTTACTGGGGTAAGTCGAGTTCCCACTCTATAAAACGCTTTCCTCCACTCCTCCCCCGGCCCGTACTACATATGCTCCATGCAGAAAATATTATGCATAAATGCATAAAGCTTACTCAGAGTTACATAGTGGAAAGTCGGACATCTAGTTTTTCTGGGTAAATGGACCCAAACTGAAAGACAACCAGCCTGGTGCACTGGTTTGAACGTTGGACTATGGAAAACGGGGTTTAAATCTTTCTTTTGGCCATGCAAACCCACTACATGATCTTAGGCAAATCACACTCTCTCAGAGAAAGACCATGACAAATCTCTTCTAAACAAATCTTGAGACAGAGACAACTGGAAGGTACACAACAACTGAAAACAATCCCAAATCTAGTTGTCTTGAAGTTAGAAACCAAAAATATATATTGTGTTCCTCAAGGCATTTCCTGGCAAACTTCTAAACAATGTTCCTGACACTAGAACAGGTCTCACCCCACAAAGTTTAAAAGAAGATAAACGCTGCAAAGGTAATACTGTTGCTATGAACAGAAAGATAGGTAATTTCTGTCTCCTCACTTCAATTGTTAGGCTCATACTAATAATTATGAACATCCACGTTCCTAATTTAAAATACTTTATATACACTCCAAATGGCCTCAAGTCTCCAGTTTTTGTAGGTTATCTGTCAAGAACCAAGTAAGCTAGATTAAAGGTTTCTCATCCCATCTCCCTAAATAGGGGCTTGTCTGTATTGACAAAATGTTTGGCAGCACATTTCTGTTTGGCACCACATTTTCCCAGTCCACACTGTCCTCACAGTGACCCCATTAACACCACACACAATAAATGTATTGTTGTAAGATTGCCATAACTGGCCAAACATTTCCCTCTGGTGAACTGTTAAAGGGTAATCACATTTCCAATCTTTCACATTATTTTTACCACTCTTCTCCACCCCCAACCCCATCATGCATGTGACTACTGTATATGTATTTTGTGTCAAGCAGTGCTAATACTGATATATTGATATGGAAATATCTGCACGCAAAAATAACGTCACATCCAACCCAGGAAGGAATGATGACCTCCCACCAACCATTCTACCCTCCCACAACTCCACAATGAAATGATGCCAACTGGAGGGCCAGACAGACACCCTGTAAAACTGCAGGGTAAAAGGCAATGTTTTTTGAAGTGTAGTCTAAAGAACTACATTGCAGGTGAATTTTCAAGAACATTGTGCTCAGGTGCCTACGAGGCGACTACATTTTTAGTCCATGTGGACTAAATGAGAAAGAATAATTCCCCTTATTTCATCAAGCCCATTTAGTTGAGCTTTAATGTCCAAACAGGAACATTTGACTGTGAAACTGTGAGTAACTGTGGTTGGTGTTTAATGCATAATGCTTAATGGCATCCCCACAGTCCATCCCTATATCTCGGTTTAATATCTAGATGTTTCACAGCCTTGGACAATTCTGAACTGAAAATCCCAGGCACGAAAGAGGTTGATTAAGAAGATAGGCTCTGTTAGGTAACTGTATTTTTTGTGGAGTTGAAACAATAATTCTACTAAATCGTATCACAATGATCTTGGGAGAATTTTTGTAATGAAAGGGAGCATTGCAAAGTTCTGCCAGTTGCCATTTCTGGATTGGGCAGGTTGATTGGAGGAAAAGGCCCAGTGTCAACTGATCTTTGAGGGTGACTGAGCTGCTAATACATAGTATGTAATCTGGACTGAAAATCTGGCAAAAGCTGTTCCAGTAAATTATCTAACTCTGCAGGAAATTTCTGATTAGCTTGCTCTTCTCCCCTTGGTGCTTCAGCTGTTTCCATAGCAGCTAAATCCTAAGTAAAATGGAGACATCTGGTTCGAACTCAGGTAAAGCTCCCTTGGGCAAAAGAAACCAGCTGGATGACAGCAAAGAAAGAAAACATCCTTTCAGAAAGTGAGCAACTGCAGCAACACCTGAAATTGTCACATTCCAGCTACAGAAAAAGCCCATGAGTAGGAGCCAAGGCCTTGAATGGTCAATTAAAATAGGAAGTGGCAAAAGGAAATAGAGAAAGAATCAAAGTGGAATTCGGTAAGCTGACATAGAAAACAACATAAGTGTCAAGGTGTGAAAGGACTCTGGAAAAATTCCTTTAAAATCCTTCAGATATTTCAACCATGGCCCTCAAATCCACCTTGAATTTTCAGATTCGTCAAACTTCAGCAACAACTCTGGTACCCCTACTAATCCCATCTTTGGATCATGCTTTTTGTACTGTCGTGGCTATTTGGGTTTCCAGTATTCAAACCTTGGTAGCTAATATTTGGGTAATGGTATGCTATTTCCCACACATATGTCTCCTAACATTAGTCACCTTATAGAAGTTAGTGAGTGAATGGCTATGTAATTGTGATTGAGATATATATATGTGTGTGTGAGAGAGAGAGAGAGAGAGTGTGCGCGCGCAGAGAGTAAGAGTGTGACAATGTCCATAAACCCAGGAATGTGTTCATAACAATGCATAGGCATATTAAAAAGACTATGTATTGGGGAAAAATCTAGAAAGTGGTCAACCATGTGTCTAGTGATCTGTCAGACTAGAACAACAGACACAACAGATCCTTCCCTCTATAACTGTCAAGATACAGTAATATTCTAAGCACAGAGGTCTGGTCCTCAAAACATTTGATGCAAATATATTACTGAAGGTAAGCAAGTTCAAATGTGGTCAATGTCTTGATTTGACACCACTTAGAAACCATATGTATGGTATATTGCTTTGGGCCCCATGCGGAAGCAAGACAGAATAAATAGATGAAAACATTAATATTAATATAAAATTCCCAAGTCTATCATGAAGTAATCCAACCATAAATTTGAAATATACTCCTGTACTACTGTGCCTTTTCTCCACATACAAAGCATCTTACCTTTAGGTGAGATGTGTCTCCAAGTGATTGTAGGGTCTGGTCTACCTGTAGCAATGCAGGTGAGACTGACATTGCCACCTTCATTGATGGAAATGTCTGATGAGATCTCAACAATCTTGGGAGGTACTGAAACAACATAAAAGAGATGATGTCCTTTAGTTAGTTAGTTTGGGGATGAGTCCAATATTCATGTTTCTAAAAGCTCTAAGCAGCAAATCACTGTGAGTTTCCCAAGGAAAAGTGAAACCAACCAAAGATGACCAACAAGCAGTAAGTGGATTTGGTTTAGCCCCTCACAACATGTTTACAAACACTTTCAGATATCATAGACCTCCAGAAAGGCGAACAGACACAAAAGGAAATCAATGCCAAAGTCTCAGTAGATGTTAATATGATCAAACTGAAGCTCTCATAGTTGGAACAAGCCTCAAGATGACATGTCTCATTTGAAAAGATGATAATATTTGATAAAGTTGAAGACAGAAGAGAAAGAACCGTTGCAGGCATATAGATTCAGCTAGAAATCCATTACTTTGAGCTTCCAAAATCTAGACAGGGCTGTTATAAAGACAAGGTATCATAAAGACACAGCATCTTTATGATAGGCAATGCATAGGGTCACTGTAAGCTGAAGTTGACTTGACAGCAAATAACAATGTAATAAAAGCAGTCGGAAGTTGTTTTTTTTTTCTGAGACAGACTCCCCTCCTCATTTATTCCTTTTTACCCTGGGTTGTTATATGTAGCTGCATATGAAAAATGGGATAATAATAATGATGATGATGACGACGATAATAATAATAATAATAATAATAATAATAATAATAATAATGCACTTAAACACAGTTGGTGCTGACAAAATTACCATCTGCCAGCTGCAGAAGGCCACCTTACTGGAATCTGCACGCATTATTCACCGATACATCACAGTCCTAGACCCTTGGGAAGTGTCCAACGTGTGATCCAATTCAACAGCCAGCAGAGTAACCTTGTCTGCTGTGGACTCATCGTGTTGTGTTTCAGATGATGATGATGATGATGATGATGATGATAAAGTTTATATCCCGCCCTGTCTCCGAGGGGGACTCAGGGCGGATTCCAACATATAGCAGCAAACATATAATGCCTCCGTAGAACGAACAAGTACCAACATAATAATCCCAGAAAAACCTCACATATGAAAGCAACATTAGAACCTAGCATCAATAAATTAAACCAAACGTAATCAAACAAAACATATATGATAACATAAAATCTGAACATAAAACATCCACATTGATTTACAGAAGCCAACTTTCGTTCACAAATTTGTGTGAGCTAGTTGTGTGGTCAGTGTGGTTGTGTGGCCAGTGATGGTAACTAGGCTAATGTGAACTAGCAGGGCCTGGGTGCTAAACAGTTCTCAACCAGAAGACTGGTAGTGATCTCTCATTGTCTAATCCTCCTCCGCTCCATATGCTATTGAGCAAAAACAAGTCTTCAGTCTCCTCAAGGAGAGGAGGGAGGGGGTCAGCTTTCTTCCTTTAGGGAGGGAGTTCCAGAAGTGTGTGTGTGTGTGGGGGGGGGGGGGGGGGGGGAGACCATGGAGAAGGCCCTCTCTCTCGTTCCCACCAGCTGTACTTGAGATGGTGGGAACGATGGCAGGGCCTCCTCTACTGATTGCAGTGTCTAAACGGGATTTGTAAGAGGAGATGCAATTGGACTTACTCTAAACAACTCAAGTAACCTGGACTTGAGTTGTTTAGTGTTTTAAACCACTTTGTATTTAGCCGGGAAGTGGACAGGCAGTCAGTGGAGCTGCCGTGACATAGGAGTTTATCTCTCCCTGTATGGGACTTCAGTTAGTAATCTAGCTGCCGATCTCTGAACCAGTAGAGGGTTTTGCAGTAGTCTAAGCAGGATGTGACTAAGGCATGGACTACCATGGCCAGATCTGGTGTCCCAATTAATGGGTGCAGATGGTGCATGAGTTTTAATTGTTCGAAGGTGCTCTGGCCACCGCCGACACACTGGAGACTTCATCCCATTGAACATGTCCAGTGTTTCGAAGAGTAGTTTTACCATACAGCTCAGGCATAGTCCATTTTGAAACTGAATGGATTATTTTCCTACTTCCATCACACACTAGCAAAACTATCTGTTTTATTCAGGAGTTCTCAGTTGATTTTCCAACAAATTGTCAAGAATTGCTCCCACCCACTGTCCCTCCCCTGTTTTCTTTGTGAAAAGAAACACCTCCTCTCCTGGACTATGATTTTTGTTCCTGGGTTATAAATGTCATTTTCTAATTGATTCTATCATAAACACATGGGAAAGGTTTATTAAATTGCAAAAATGTTGTCTTTGAAGGAGGGACATTCTGCAATAGCACTTTTTGCTCTAGTTTTTCAATGACTGGATATCTTGTAGAGTCTCCACCAAATTAACAGTTTGTGGGAACAAAAATGGAGTTTCTGGAGCACAACAACTTCTGAAGTAACAACTACACAATTAAACAGGAAATAACACTTGCAAAGTAGGATCATATTTTATTTATTGTTGTTGTTGTTGTTGTTGTTGTTATTATTCAGAGAGAGGATGGACATCTGTTGGGGATGCTTTGATTGAAGGTAAGGGTAGAGCTTTTTTTTTCAAAAGGGCATTTCGGTTCCTCCCAGAAATTGTGTAACTGTATCATGTTAAAACTGAGAACAAGGAATACAATCATATGATAGAATTGGCCATTTTGCCCATTTCTATCCAGATAATTTGCAAAAAAAGTCACTTACCAACCAGTTTAGAAAGCTTCTGGAAGCTTTGCAACTTTTGCAACCCTTTTTAAACTCCAAGATATCTCTACCCTACACTTGAAGCCTACATCATGTGATGAACACAGCTGATTGCCATTTCTTAAGTGGGTGTCTCAGTAGTATTTAATAAATGTGATGAAGTGGTTAGGATGAGATCCTACATCAAAGAGACAGAAATAACTGTATGCTATTAGAGTTCCATGGTCATTACATAACTTGCCTCATAAGTCATTGTTACCAAACCAAATGCACAAGTTCATCTGCATTCATATTCCACACAGTGAATGACACAATGATGCATCCATGCATTTCCATTAGGGCTGGGCAGTTTCGTTTCGTAATTTCGTAACTCATAAAAAATTCGTTATTTTTTTTTATAACGAAGCGATAACGAACCATCCAGGAGCAACTAAAAAACGAAACGAATTTTTAAATTCGTTTCGTAATTGTTTCGAATTCGTTTTGTATTCGTTTCGTTATCGTTTTGAAATCGTTTCGTTATTATTTCCGCATGTCTGGGGCAAGTTTTATAGTTGTTGTTTGTTTAATCAGTGAAAAAAAATTATAAATATCACACCAACAGTCAACAACAGAGGGAGAGGGAAGCTTCAGAAGTTCCCCCTGTCCCATTTGGAGGTTTTTTAGCGTATTGCGCGGTCGCGTCCGCCATTAACGAATCGATTCGTTATTGTTTCGTAATTGTTTCGTATTGTTTTGTAATTTACGAAATTTCGTAAATATCGAACTTTTTAAAAGAAAAATTTCGGAATTCTTTTAAAAATCGAAACGCAAAAACCCCCCAAAAACGAATCGATTTTAGAAACAAATTTTTCCGTGGTTGCCCAGCCCTAATTTCCATGTACAAATATGGAGCTAGGAACATTCCACATCACACTGCTTCTGTACATATCTAAGACACCACACACAGAATTCCAGTTAATATTTTTCTCTCCATTTTCTGCCAGAAAGGGGGAAAAAACCATTTCAAATTAATCCCAGAAGACAGAGAACAACCAAAGTCTTGGAACACCTGTATTAGCAGAGAAAGGATTCCCCTGCTGTGACCTGTCCCCCCATCTGCCCCATCTTCCCTAGACTGCACCCCGACTTGCCCTGTTTCAGCTACTGGTAGAGATGTGAGCTGTTTCAAGGGAGCAGGCCGAGCATAAAGCAACTGCAGTGGCCTTGCATACAATGTTTCTGACGTGCAGATAAGTAATTTATTGATCCGTAAAGCACTCTGAGACGCTCAGGAAGGGATTATGTCATGCCAACGCTGTGCAATAAAATAAAAAATGATGGACTTTTTGTGAACATGAGGGTGATTTAAGGTTTGTAGCTGGAAGTGTAGTTAAAGTACATTTTAAGTGGAAATCAAGGTAGGTAATGAATTACTCTGTGTCCGGAAGGGCTGATGGGAGTTTGGTTTTTTTTCACTTTCTCCTGGCTTCTAATGGTAGAGCTAATATTCAGACTGTACACTAGAGGACAACAGAGGATTAAGCTCAAAGTAGCAGAGTGAGCCCTTGATGCTGGATGGGAGATGCAATTCCAATGCACATTCTGTGCATAGTTGCCCCTATGCAGCTTCAGCCAATGCAGGGCATTGGAATAATGATGTATAGCATTATTGCCCCCATAAAGTATGTACAAACTGTCTGTGCTAATAAAGATGCAACCTAAGAGTGCTTGCATATTACATTTTTATCTCATGGAGCACCCGGTGGTGCAGTGGTTAAACCGCTGAGCTTGTTGACCGAAAGGTCGCAGGTTCAAACCGGGGAGCGGCATGAGCTTCTGCTGTCAGCCCTAGCTTCTGCCAACCTAGCAGTTCGAAAATGTGAGTAAATCAATAGGTACCACTCCGGTGGGAAGGTAACGGCGCTCCATGCAGTCATGCCGGCCACATGACCTTGGAGATGTCTATGGACAATGCCGGCTCTTTGGCTTAGAAATTGAGATGAGCACCACACCCCAGAGTTGGGCATGACTGGACTTAATGTCAGGGGAAAACCTTTACCTTTAACCTATCTCATGAGATTCATTGGGTGGAGAATCGGCCAATACATGTTTAGGGTATAGGACAAACACAAATGGTTGCAGATTGAGAACTGAAGTGGTGAAGGCCATCTGAGAGAGGGAACTTGAGGGACCTTCTTTGTTCTGCAAGTAAACGAGGCAATAGCCAAGAAAAAGCAAAGTTTTTGCATGCTTCAACCACCATCATGAGGACATTCGGTGAATCTAAGCCAACTTGCATTCCATGCATGGAGAAAATGGGATATATATGAAATAAAGCAATACATCAGCACCATGGAGTGGATGAAGGATTAGGGGAAATCCAACCACAAATAGGGAAACAAGTTGTCCAGGAATACCTGGCCACTATAAACGAATTCAAGTCCCCAGGGCCAGATCAACTACATCCAAGCGTATTGAAGAAACGAGTGGAAGTCATTTCAGAATGACTGGCAATCATCTTTGAGAGTTCTTGGAGAATGGGACAAGTCCCAGCAGATCTGAGGAGGGCAAATGTGGTCCCTATATTCAAGAAGGGAAAAAAAAAAGACAACCCATACAATTACCGTCCAGTCAGCCTCATATCAATACCAGGCAAGATTCTGGAAAAGATTACTAAGGAAGTGGTCTGCAAACACTTAGAAATGAATGTGGTCATCACTAATAGTCAACATGGATTTTTCAAAAACAACTCATGCCAGACTAATCTGATTTCTTTTTTTGATAGAGTTACAAGCTGGATAGATGCAGGGAACACTGTGGATGGAGCGTACCTGTATTTCAGTGAGGTCTTCGACAAAGTTCCCCATGAGCTTCTGGTAAAAAAAGTAGCCAAAGGTGGGCTAGGCAAAACTAGGGTAAGGTGGATCTGTAATTAGTTAATTGAATGAACTCAGAGGGTGCTCACCAATTTTTCCTCTTCATTCTGAAAAGAAGTGATAAATGGAGTGCCACGGGGTTCCGTCCTGGGCCCGATCCTGTTCAAAATCTTTATTAATTACTTAGATGTAGGGTTAGAAGCCATGATCATCAAGTTTGCAGACAACACCAAATTGGGAGGGATAGCCAATACTCCAGAAGACAGGAGCAGAATTCAAAACGTTCTTCTACACATTAGAGAGATGGACCAAAACTAACAAAATGAAGTTCAGCAAGGACAAATGCAAGACACTCCACTTAGGCAGAAAAGATGAAATGCAAAGATACAGAATGAGAGACGCCTGGCTCGACAGCAGTACATGTGAAAAAGACCTTGGAGTCCTCATGAACAACAAGTTAAAAATGAGCCAACAATGTCATGCGGCAGCAAAATAAGCCAATAGGAATTTGGTCTGCATAAATAGGAGTATAGTGTCTAGATCCAGGGAAATCATGCTACCCCTCTATTCGGCCTTGGTCAGACCACACTTGGAATCACACTGTGTCCAATCCTGGGCACTGTATTTTAAGGGAGATGTTGACATGCTGAAATGTGTCCAGAGGAGGGTGACTAAAATGATCAAGGGTCTGGAGAACAAGCCCTATGAGGAGAGCTTAAAGAGCTGGGCATGTTTAGCCTGCAGAAGAGAAGGCTGAGACATGATGGCTATGTATAAATATGTTGAGGAGAAGTCATAGGGAGGAGAGAGCAAGATTATTTTCTGCTGTCCTGGAGACTAGGCTGTGGAACAATAGCTTCAAACTGCAGGAAAGGCGATTACACCTGAACATGAAGAATAACTTCCTTATGGTGAGAGCTGTTCAGCAGTGGAACTCTCTGCCCTGGAGTGTGGTGGAGGCACCTTCTTTGGAGGCTTTTATACAGAGGCTGGATGGACATGTTGGTGTGTGTGTGGGTGCTTTGAATGCGATTTTCCTGCTTCTTGGCAAGGGGTTGGACTGGATGGCCCATGAGGTCTCTTCCAACTCTATGATTCTATGATCTCAAAGGCCACATTTGAACTTTGATTCTTCATTTTCTGTATCTAAATCTACGTTAAAGAAATGAGCCTTCAGCCCCACTGAGTAAAATCTGCTCCCCTGTTTCCCTACCAACAATCACCTAAATTTCCAGAATGAACCAACTCAAGGTTATAGTGTTAATTGCTACAATTTGCAACTGAAGGAAAACAGATGTTGTGGAAATGGCTTAAAGGCCTTATCATAGAGGTGTTTATATATTTAATGGATGTTTAAAAACAATTTAAGAGCACCCCACATGTCCTTCAGCATTGTGGGAATCAAATTACTTTTCAAGGATACAAGTGGGGCCTTGGAAGAAGGGAAGAGCAGCCAGGCACAGCTCCATTGTGCTTAAGCCCAGCAGTTGAGGAAAGGTTCTTCCTACAACGCAGTTGCCATTGCTGTGGCTTTGGAGGAAGAAAGGAAGCAAACATGAAGAATCAGATGAAAGGCTCTCCCTCCATCCCAACTGATGTTTTCCTTGTCTCAGAGGGAGAGAAGAAGAGGCAGAAACGGTTCCATCATGCCTTGGCCCAGAAGCAGATGAACAACCCTCTCTCCATTTGAATTGCTCTGGCCTTGGAGGGACTCTTACTAAAACAACTCTTACAATCACTGAGCATTCATTTTGGGGCCATACTCAGAAAATTCAAAAACCTAGCTTGAATTATGGGAACTATCTTAACTGATAAATAATATGAACCATTTGAAAGGCAGGCTCATGAGAGAGACAGAGTTGAGGTTTCAGCTCCAGCTTCTATGACAAATCTAGTTAAGTTCTCCTTTTCTCCTGTCTCCTGATCTTGGCTTGAAAAGTTCTTTTAGAAATGTCAGCAGCAATAATTAATTATGATGAACTGGCCATCAGTGGGCTGCTATTTGAGACGGAAAACTTGAAAAGGTTTGCATCAATCAGCGTCGGGTACAGAGCAGGAACAATGCCATTGGGCCAACACAAGAAGGAAGCAAAGATGACAGAGGCAAAGCCTGCCATTAGTTACCCTTTTAATTTAAACCTGCACAGCTAGAATTTAACACGACAGTTATTATATGCTAATTATGTGTTTGAATAATTAATCAAATGAATTATTTAAAGTGCCTTTCCTGAAATGTAACAGGTATAAGAGGGGTTGCATTCTACTACACAAAGGGGATGAAAGGCACAATAAATAAGAGATAATAAATATATACTAGCTGCTATTATTTGGTGTTCAACTGTGATCTTATCCTGGTACATCAATTTTTTTTATTAAGATGTTGGCATGTTTTGATTGGGACTTTTAAAAGGTGAATGTGAGGTGGCAAAGATTGCCGTGTAGCTGAAAACTAATGCATGGATGGAGTCCCTTCCTGACTGAGGGGAGGAGAATAGAGAAGAGAGGTAAAATAAATAAATCCAAGCCTCCCTGCTCTGGGAATTCCCACCTGCCTTACGATCCTTGTTCTTGCCACATTTCTTGTGCTTGGAGGTGATTAAACATGGCAGCACCATTGCTGGCTGCTCCACTGACAAAAGGAAAGATTTCCCTAGAGCGGGGCCTGTTCTTTTGCAGATCTCATTTCTTTTGCCATGAAGATTATAGGAAAGAAAGAAAGAGAAAATTCTTTCATTGTTCAGGACTAATTCATT